>JASDQU010221331.1:0-19851 GCA_032191745.1 Picea mariana
TCAATAGAGCTTCAGAAAAGGACAACTCCCCAGTCCCACTGATGGAGCAACTCTTGGAGACCATGTCCGGCTCTGAGATTTTCTCTCTACTGGATGGTTTCTCAGGTTAAAACCAAGTTCTAGTTTCAGAGGAAGATCGTTTGAAAACTACCTTCTGAACCAAGTGGGGAACTTTCACTTACAAATGTATTCCCTTCGTGTTAATCAATGCAGGGGAAACCTTCCAAAGGGCCATGGACGTAGCATTTTGAGGGTTGATCAACAGGTGTGTGGTAGTGTATCTGGATGATGTAACTATGTATTCAAAGAACACAGAGGAACACATCCAACAATGAGGCTCCGGTTTCATTCATGAGCACCAACCTCCAAGGAGCCGANTAAACATGCCTATGCGGTATATAAAGCAGTAAAACACTTCAAATCTTACATCCTCAAGAAACACACCAAAGTATTTGTGCCTCACCTTGTGGTCTGATCCTTGTTCACTCAACAAGAGATGGGGGAAAGAAGAGGGAACTATATGTAAGTGGTCCAAGAATTAGATCTAAATATAAAACCTTCCAAACTAGTTAAAGGGCAAGGGTTGTGCAAACTTGCAGCTGAAGCCCAGGACAAAGTAAATGAAGATTCTGGATGGGAGAATAAAATGACATTGTGGTGTGGTGAAGCTTCATACATTTCCCTAGGGCTAGAGTCTTGGTATGGGAATTTGAATTATCTCTTGCACCATGGGACTTGCCCAGAAAATTTCAATCCTAGGGAATGGAGAGATCTCAGGTTAAAATCCGCACGATATTGCCTCATAAATTCGATACTCTTCTGGGTTAATTATGACAGGGTCCTCTTAAGATGTCTCTAACGTGAATATGTAGACAAAGTACTGAAGGAACTCCATGATGGCCCTTCCAGTGGACATTTTGCGGGAAACACCACCGCCCATAAGATACTGAGAGATGATTATTATTGGCCCACTTTGTTTAAGGATACTCACACTTATGCTAGAAACTATAAGACTTGTCAAATGAGCACTGGTAGAGAGAAGAGAGCGGCAGTTCCAGGCCAACCCATTATTGTTTCTAGGCCTTTTGAGAAATGGGGGTTAGATATCATAGGAGAAATTACACATAGCTCTTCAAAACAACATAATTATATACTTACTGCCACCGATTATTTCACGAAATGGGCAGAGGCCATCCCTCTGACCCATGTAAACGATAAGATGGTAATCCAATTCATAGAACAACAATTGATCATAAGGTTTGGTGTCCCTTCTATCCTAGTTTTTGATAACACAACTTACTTATGTTCCACCCTGTTGATAAAGTTTTCTCTAGAAAAAGGAATCATAATTAGATACTCTGCAAATTATTACCCATGGGGAAATGGAGTGGTAGAATCAACTAATAATAACCTAGTAAGGATATTTAAGAAAATGGTTGCAGATAACCAAAGGAATTGGCATAAGTTACTCCACAACACTTTATGGGCAGATAGAATCAAACCCAAGGAAGCTATAGGAAACTCCCCATACTTTCTAGTGTACGGACAGGAAGCCATTCTCCCAAATGGGATTTATCTTCCATCTCTTCAACTGGCCCAAGATTTCTAAGGACATCCTTCATCGGATATACAACAAAGAATTGACACTTTTTTCATGCTAGAAGAAGAGAGGGAGAAAGATAAATCAAATTTCCTAGCTCACCAGCAAATCGTTAAAATACAGTTTGACAAGCATAAGGCTAAAGAGAAGAAATTTGAAGTAGGAGACCTAGTCCTAAAATGGGACAGAGCAAATGATCCTAAAGGCAAACATTCTATGTTTTAGAATTTGTGGCTCGGACCTTTCCATGTGGTCGAGAATATTGGGGCAGGCACTTATCGGTTACAGAACCTAAGGGGGGAACCTAACGCCCTCCCAATAAATGGCCAAGCCCTACAACAATATTTCCATTAAAAAAACTGGAAAAAAAAGATTCCTTTTGTTGAGTTTCATTTTTATGTTTTGTGTGCGTGTTTCATAAGTTTGTTTCAACTAGCCCGATTGCGATTTCGCTTTTGTTTTCCTTTTGTTGTTTTGATTCGCACACTTTTGAAGGTTGTGTTTAGCAATACAATGGTTGACCTCCAATCATGTGACATAGAAAACTCTGTTCCTAACTCATCTCTCACATACAACACAAGAAGCGTCGAGGAACCTATGGTTTCTCCAAGGGGTCCTCTAACCTACGCAAATGAACGACTTTGGAGAAATGCAGAAGTGCCTGAACAGTGGTCTGGTGAAACCTTAAGGGAAGTTTGGAAATATTAAAAGGACTACATGAACCCCAAAGATAAATCTAGCAAAGGATTCACCTTAATCATTTCACTTTGAAAATTAAACAAATGTCATCCTCTCTCACTCGCTCAGGTCATCCTGCCGAAATAAAAGTTAACTATACCAAAATGAGTGAATAGTGGGAGAGGGTATGCAGATATCTCCATCGGGGTTATGGACGCTCACTGGCAGCGGAGCAAAGTCTGTGATGTCGAGGTGACTCCATCGGGGCTATGGATGCTCGCTGGCAGTGGAGTAACACCATAGAAAGTGATTAAAGGTAACTAAAGGCTTCATGCCAGTGAATACTTTACTAGATTTTTGTCAAAAAGGGCATGAGTCAGGGTTACTGGAAATAGAGGAATAAAGGTGGAAAACCCCACAGGCATACCTGGAAGCATCAACCAGATAATTTCAAATGCAAGGGAAAAAGAGGCTCTGATTTAAAAATAGTTAAGTTCTCTATCAGCTTTCGTACCATCTGAGCCTGAAGGAGGAACAAAGATTCTGCTTTCGCCCAGTAAGTCACCATTTTTTGAGCACTCAACACACCCTAAAAAGCCTATGTATAATTTTAATTTTTGGGTACCACTTGATCTTTTACACTGTCTAAATCATCTTCATTGTGGAAAATGTTATGTTTTCTTACCATTTTTCCTCTCATTAAGTCTTTAAAATTTTGCTTGAAACTATGAAAATCCACGACTTAAAAGATGTAACTTCTGAATAAGAATCAACAGCTAAAACATTTTCCTGGTGCACTCAATGATTCGACATCAAGATGAATTAAAAATGAAATAAAATCACTTGAGAAAACCACAAACTTCGAGCGTCGATCTTCATCGGTGTCGGCAAACAAAAAATTTCTTTCACGACAAGTAATTACACGAGGATATCACCGATAGTCGATCCTCGAATCATTTCGGCATCGGTGAGTTTTTGAGAAAGTAATTCTGTAGAGAACATAATGATTTTTTCCTTGATCATTGATCCCTGATACCTTTTCGGCATCGGAAATCCTAGGTTTATTTTAAAACGCACATCATGTTGGAAAACCCGACTCCGATTGATGTACACGATCAAACCTCCTGTCCTCATCTTCCATGTATCCTTACCAGATTGGATAACATTATGACTTATTTTTATCCCGAGCTAGTTATGCCTCGTCAAACCCACACAACAAAATCGATCGGTGTCGATGATTTTTTTTTTTTTTTTTTGCAAATGAACATCAACAAAAACTCTTGTAGCACCTTTCTAATTCCCGAATTCTGCACTAGGAAAGTGACACGATTGGACATTCTAACACCAGATACGTTTAGATTCGATGAATTTAAAGGGATAATTAATTCCAAAATTTGGATTAGTTGCTAATTTGTGTGCGAATCAAAAAAGACCGTTTGAACCTACCAATACAACACATCACCCTCCTCACCTCCGCCATCAATCCACCATGAATTAAATTATAAAGATACGGCGGTAGATTTTTTTGAAGTTTACTTATCACCCAGATTAATTGGTTGATACGACTAGTAAGATATTTTCTGTTAAACCCTCTTGATTCATTGTAAACAAGATCATTCTACACGCAAATGAGCCTCATAACATCAAAGAAGAACAAAACAATCAGTTCAAAAGATTATGACCCCCCCCCCTATGAGTATCAAACTACAGAGTTTAGAAAGCGTTATGAGTATGTACCAGTCTCGATTTTCTATGTTTTCACTTCACATATACATTTTTGATCCAATATTGCTCTGTATGTTGTCTCTAAAGGAGTCTTTAATTTGTAGGAACAATGCCTCCAAGAAAACCAACCATCAGGAAATATCCAAGAGCGTCTGATCAAAAAACAAATGGAATTTACTCCAAAACCGGTAACTTTCATCAAGACATCCACCAAGAAGGTTTTCATTCATCCTCCAGCCTTTGGAGACATGGAGGAAAGCATAGGGACCAAGGCAGTGTTCTCACACTGGGGAGAACTTTTCCAGAAGATCAAGTGGGAAGAATTTCTCGAGTATACTCCGCACAGCGACCTCGATATGATAAGGCTCAATGATGAAGTCTTTCTCAATATCTAAAGATCGTACCTACACATGGTAGCGAGAAGAACTCCATTATTCCTTTGCATAGAAATCCTAAAGTGGCT
Organism: Picea mariana; assembly: GCA_032191745.1. Lineage (NCBI taxonomy): Eukaryota > Viridiplantae > Streptophyta > Pinopsida > Pinales > Pinaceae > Picea > Picea mariana. Next base: position 4,467 of record JASDQU010221331.1, read on the forward strand.
TATTGACCACACGGACACATAAATATGTTTGATTAATGATGACAATGGTGAGTGTGTCAGGGTTTTCCTTCCAGTGGAGGTGCAAAATTACTATAAGCTCAGAGACCTAGATGAGAGATTGAACACTGATTTTGTTGTAAGATTCTATGAGAAACATGAAACCAGCAAGTTGATGGCTTCATGGTGGAGAGAGGATAAAAAGTTCACCGATCGGACCTTCGGCTGGTACCTGATGACCAACTTAAGAGAACCATATATATACCTAATTGCCCTCATTTGTAGGTTGTATGGGGAGAAGGATTGTTCCAAGTTTTCAAACACATGGATGCCTCTATCTTACACTATAGCCATTTCGGGGAGAGGTTCTAACTGGGGTGCCATCATTTCAAAGAAGCTGAGAATTTGCATTCAACAGGCCCAGACGTCGAAAGAGGGAGAAACCACATCCTTCTATATGGATTCTTCTATATTGGATGTCATCTATGCCAGAAATTCCTTTTCCAGAATGAACTTGAGATGGCACACCTTAGAACTCCTAGTCCATGTATATTTCAGCATCTTGTGGGAGAAAAGGTACAAGAAATCATACTCTCTCATCTACAATCAATTTATCGCATGTATTCATTTTTTGTTGTTCAAGAAAGAGTGCCCAAGACTGTCGGATGCGGCCCAAAGGATGATACCAAAGGTTGGCCATTGGTATCTAGATGAGAAGGATACCTATATCAGGTTTTTTGGAGCCACTAGAGCACCACACCTATTACCTGTGTATGTCCCTGATCGACTAGTAGTAGGGGAAATCTGTTATCAGACCATCCTGCAAGGTTACAATGATACTCTGGTAAAAGATAAGAAGCGGGCATTCATACCTTATGGATTTCATATAGGTTTCTACATAGTAAAATACACTGCTCAATCCAAGCAGGAGGGGTTAAACCAATCGGAGTTCTGATTCCAAACTGGTCATTTTCATAAGAAGGACCCAAAGGGTCTGGTCCTGAAGCATGCATCACAAGTATCATCCTACTGGCCATACGCCCATGATAGGTTTGAGGATGATATCTTCACCAAAAAATCTCAATACTGAGATGAGGTGATGGCAAGGATGGTTGACCCTAAGGTGACCAGGTTCAAGGTCATGAGCCTAGATGAGCAAGCAACAACCCTAGAAAAATCGACTCAAGGGTTCCTCAGGGCCATAGAATAAAGGATAGCATCTAAAGTAGCCATAGCAACATAATCCCCCTTGATATCCCCAACGCAAGGTAGAGATATCCATTTGGTACAAGATGCGTGGGAAAGGGGACTTATCATGTTAGAACGAGCACAGTGGGTACTTGATCAACTACAAAATGACCCAGACCTATCAGAAATGACAGGATCACCTGTTGATAACCTGGAGAGAAGTCGGGTGGGTACAAGAGGCCCCAAATTTATAGATGTTGATGAACTCGTCGGGTTGGATAATGTTGAATTCACAACGCCACTGCCTAGATCACCAACAGATGTGGAAACTCAACTAAAAACAGTCTGGGTACCAATAGAAACAAGTGTGTCAAACCCCTTGAGCGAGTTTATAAAGATATATGATGATGATGAGAACTTGAAGATATCTCTCGGGACCCTTGTGCATATCGAGGAAGAAAAGGGACCTGAGAAGACATCTTCTTCTGTCCCTAAGGACCAAATCAAGGAGGTCCCACTGAAAGAAAAGGAAGTTGAGAGTCTATTAGACATTAAAGTTCCTGATGTGTCAGAGACTCAAGAAGACAGTCTGGAAGACCAGTCGGGGTCGGACGAGCCAGATATCGGAGCACTGCATCAGGAGATCATCATTTCAATGGTCAATGAACAAGTAAGTATCAAGTCTATTTCCTATGCCTCTATTTCAATCAGTGCTCAAAACCTCGACGAGTTCTAGAAAGAAGTCGGGCCTTCGGAGCATAATGAGGAAGTTCAAGAACCCGATATTGAACAAATATACACCACTGAAAGTCTAGGCAATACACTCACATGGGGTGATCAACAGATTCCTAAACCGATGGAGGAGGTAGCTAATATACATGTTATAGTGTATGATCGAAAAAGGAAGGCCATCATCCAAAGAACAACAAAGAAGAGAAGGATCACGTTAGATCGCTCCATCCTCATCACTACAGAGGAAAATTTGATAAACACATAAGATTCCAGAACATCTGAGCTTATCGGTGTGGGGATGGAGATCTCAGATGCCACCCTGGACAGAGCTAAATGGGATGAAAAGGAGTTGGCCTCTTCCCTAAAGGAACTAGAACATTTGCGATACATGGATAAGTACTATCAGGACACCACTCAAGTCGCGGTGTACCTGAGGAGCGATTTCAAAGAGGCTTACAAAAATTTCACAAATGAGCAACACATTTTCACTGCGAAGATAGCTCAGCTCCAAAAATATACTCTCATGGCACTCACAACGTGCAAGGATATCGAGTGGTGGTATGAAAAGGTGCAGCAAGCCACAAAAAGAATTGACTACATTGGTGCAGTCCAACAGGGCCGAGATAAATAAGAACACGGCATCCAGGTGTTGAGCGAAAGTAGTCTTGATCACATAAAAAGATCAACCGAGTATTGGGCTAAAATGTCTCGGGAACCACACCAAGAAATTCAAGAGCAGTGGGACAAATGAGAGAAACATTGGGGTCAAATCAACAAGGCAATGAAGGATATTGGATTACCTGAGTTCGGCACACCCGACGACTTTACAAACTTGCGTGACATAATCGAATCTCACAGCAAGTGTTGACACGAAGTTTAATTTTTCCTATCTTTGAAGGCTAAAGCTTCATCTTTTCCTAAGTCGTGGAGCCGCCCTTAGTCCAAAAAAGGGAAATCTGAGCCTTCCGTTCCTTTTTGGGTTTTCCAGATTCAGTTTTTCTCGAAGTATAATCTTCAACCATCTTATTTTCTCGGTGCCGAAATCCCGAAAACGCTTAGCTTATTAAAAAAAATAATTAAAAGGGGAAAGAAATAAAGGTCACCTTTTCTGTAGCTTTCCAAAAAGCACTCTTTAGACCCGAAATTAATTAAGTTCCTAAACATGATTATCATTCCCTTAATATTTAGAGATTCGGTTTTTTCCTTCTAATGAAACGCTTTCGAACTCTCAATAGTCAAACTCCCGATCCTCACTTTTCCGAAAAAATTAAAAGGATAATTAATTATTGACCTATTTCAATTAAAGCCCTAATTCATGTCTTAGCACCTCACTAATCTCATCATGATTTCACGAAACAAGGATTGCTTGTGACTTATCCCTTGACAACAGGATCCCTGAAGTCCCGAAATGCGACATTGCATTTTCCCTAAATAGGTTTTAAGTTTTAAGTTAATTTGTTTTTAAAACAAGATTAGAAATAATTAAACTGCCTTTCGCATTTTGGGAATTGAAGAAGGCAGTGATTTTTGAAACTTCAGTTTTAAAATCGTTGATATATGGAGACATTAATAACGGATAAATGAAGATATTTTTCGACATGAAAGTGTATCTCTAGGCATATCTTTCCATTAAAAAGCATTAATTTTTCGTCGTCTGCGTCTGTACACTCACTTTAACAAGAAATTGAAGGTTAAGAAAGTCTTATTTTTGAACTTCATAGCTATCCTTTACATCTGCAACGTGTCACGTTTACTTGGTTTTGTATGAACTTTCTCTGTAAAGAGGTTTCTGATCCAGGACAGGTATCATGGCGCCTAAGAAGGCACCCAAGAAAAGAGAAGAGATTGCAGAAGGCTCGAGTCCAGACGAAGACGTTATATCTGATACAACACCACATGCCATCGATTCCATAAAATCCTGGAGACAGATTTTCGGGACTCTGGATTATGAAATTAAAAATTTCCCTCATGACGTTGACAACAAGATTTGCGATATAGTGGAGTCCGAGCTCCACAAAATATCTACACGGTCACAACTTTCGGCTTATAATGACATGATCAGTTGGGCCTTAGAGCGAATTGACATACAGACAAGGAGCATTTTGGACAGCTGAGGGGTCTTCATTGGCTCTTTCAGACTAGAACATGTACAAGTAATGCATAAATTATCCCCCAGTCCCAAGTATGTTTATAATCAATAATTTGTGAGTAATTTTCAAAGAAAAGAATGTTTGGAGGCAGACCAAACCTATCTTGACATAATCAAAGACTGGTGGAGAAACAAGGGAAAATTCATGGCTGACACCCATGCTATTTATTCCACAGCCTCATTGAATGATTATATGATTTATGTGGTGATGATGTTATGTAGACTTTTCGGTAAGAAAATTCCCACCCATTTCCTTGCAGAGTGGGTACCTCTTTTGCACGAGGTAGCTGAAGGTTACAGCTTCAATTAGGATAAGATTTTATCTGATAACATGGAAAAGGAGGTCATGGACTATCAGATTGCAATATTAAAAGGCTGACCAGTAGCCTTTTATATGTCGGCATACATCATGGATGTTATATGCTTCTAGACTCCCTTCCCTTTGATGACTTGGAGTTTGAATCCTAGTTACCTGGAGCCAATTCATGAATATCATTCTAAACTTTGGGAAGAAAACGCCAAGGATTCGTTCTATGAAATTTGTCATTTCATGGTGATACCACTACATCATATGTTGTACGGTTGTGCACCTCCTCACATATCAAATCCCATCACAGGAAACCTCATGACAGTTGTTGACTAGTTCATAGAGGAGAATGTTTCATACATTAAATTTTTCGGGTGTTCAATACCCGCACACGCCATACCGAAATTCCTCCCTGAAAAACTGGTGTGCAGGGAGGTGGCTCATCAAATAGTAGTAGGTGGAATTGGGATAGAACTAAAAGTGGCTCAAAAGAAATTTTGGCCAGTTGTTCCCATTCAGATTGGGAAATTTTTATTGCTCAACTTAGGTCATTCCAAAGTTGAAGCGGCAGCACTAGAGGAGGTTAAATTGGTAAACCTCAAGCACAGGAAGCACAATCCTTACCAGTTGGTGGGAAAACACATGGCCCACTATAATATGAAGGCTTATGAACATGAGAAGTCCCCTTGTGACGACTTGTTCAAAGGGACTAGGACCTATGAGGAGGTGTTATAAAGAGTACAGACACTACAGTCCGACTTGAAAGCTAGTTTTCATACCTTCCATAAACACAGACGGAGCAGACTACCCAAAGTGCTGCAAGGTGAAGCAATTACCCCTCCTCAGCAACAAGAAGATACTCCTCCAGGTTTCGGACAAGAAACACAAGATAAAGTCAATCCTGAAAAATTTCCTTAGGAGACTGAAGGATCTTCACAAAATGAAGAGGCCTTACAAACAAAAAATCCAGAGACGAAAGCAGAGAGGAGGTCCAGGACACCTCCCAAGTCCAGTAAGTCTACTCCTCCTTCATCACCTTATTTTGATATCATTATACCTGAGGCTATGGGAGAAATAAGGTCTACAGAGCTAGGAAGTCCCATAACTTCCTTAACTCCTTTACATACCACCTTTGGACTCCCACAGATGGGAGATATATATGTTGGTGACCTCACCAATATTTCTAGAGATGAAATACCTACTTCCAATTATTTTTTCAGCAAGAAGAGGAAGGTTATTGTAAGGCAAGAAATGCATATGAGAGAAGGCGGTATGGTGAAGAACCATAGGGTCTTGATAGATGGCCAGAAACTAGAGGAGGATGATTTCACTACAGAGGTAGCAGGCTCCATGGGAGCCATGGAAGCAACAAACAATTTCACTGTGGAGAGCATGAGAACAAGGATAAAGAAGAGTAACCACATGATAGCTCGATTGTAGGATCAGTTGAAGAATGCTAAGAAAAACATTGAAGAAGAGAGGCAAATAAAAGTCTGGAATGGGCCAGAGCTGTTGAAAGGAAAGAAATTCAGTCACTCAAAGCTAGACTGGACGAAATGAACCAGAGGATACAAGTAAGTCAAGTACAGTCCACTCAAGAGAGTGAGCTTGTTAAACAATTACAAGATAAATTAAGTTTGATAGAAGGCCAGGTCATAGACTTGAAGGCTTTTCAAGCCCTCTCGTTAGAAGCTCATACAAAGATAGATGTTGAGCAACAACAATTGATGTCCAAAATAGAGATCATCCAATGTTATTTTCAAGAGGAAATCAAATCTCTTTATAACATTATTTTACTAGAAAAAGAGGCTAAAGAAGCAAGGAATACTTTTCAGAAGGAAGTCGCATGTTCAGGGAACAGGGAGATACCGAAAGATTTAAAACTTTCTATCACAGAACAAATAAGAGGAGACATTATACCCAAAGCATGGGAAACAAACATAGTTGAAAACAAGAATATAGTCAAATAAATCAAAGATGACTGTGAGGGAATCCTTCATTCTTTGGATAAGCAAGCATTAGGATTGGAAAGAAATGACTGCTCTGGACTACTAGGGAAGATAAACATTGTGAAAAAGCAGTTGTACTACAAAGAGAGTTTACAGGAGGTTCAAGCAGAAATTTCACAGTTGAGAGAAATCAATACCAATCAGATAGACAGATGGTTGATACAGCCTAATTTAAAGCTGCAAGTGATTAGATCTACCGATAAAGGTTTTGAAGACCAGTTTCCAAAAATACAAAGAAAGTTTTATCTATTTGAAACTAAAGATCTCCCGACACCACCCAGAATTTTTGTTCATTTTTTAGAGAAGTGTGTTGAATGTATAGCTTCAAAAGAGGGAGAGACTTCAGCTAAGCAGTGAAGTGTCGTTCGAAGTCTTATACTTTTTAAATGATACACCAACGAAATGTTAATCATGCAACGATTAAGGTTGCAGTTTTGTAACTATTTTTCCTTCTTTTTTCCTTAAAAAATAGGAGATCGCTAACGATCAAGTAGTGATGATTTTGTATAAATAAAAGGAGAGAAGACTGACAAAGGGATTTTTTATCTCTCTAAAAAAAATCATTTTTGACGAAGTAATTTTGAAGAGACTCTAAATTAATAGAAATGCAGATTGAAGATTCCAGATCTTGTCACCTCTGAGTTATGTGCTTCCATGTCATCTCATCTTTCTTTCATATGTTTAATTGATGAATGCTTGGCTACAATTTAGTAAAACCTCTACTGTGGATATTATTATTCTTGTTATTTAAATCATTTACAGTTTTTCCTCTATATCTGTTATCAATAGATACAAGACCTGTAGATATTTAGATTTCAACATCATATGCTTCATTAATATTTTTATCATTTCGTAGTCTTGTGTTACTATGTGAGATTCCTCTGAAATTGATGCCACACTTTGCTAACAGCTTTATGTTTTTCTTCATATGATACATGTTTCTTTTCTTTAAAATTTGACTCAGATACAAGAAAAGAACTACAATTTAGTTATCCTATTTATTTGGGTGTTGACATCATTCTGGTTGTATTGTGGAATAGAGATAACAAGACTAAAAAGAAAACACAAGAAATTTTCCTTCTTTACTTTTACCCTTCATGACAGTACCAGCTGCAAAGCAGCCTAACATTGAACCTGACCTTTCGGATCAAACTAGCATCGCTCTAAATTTATTTAACACTATCTTACAAACAACAAATAACCGGGTTGAGTTAGAACGTTCATGGGCAGCAATTGAGATAGATATCAGTATCCAGGAAAACTGAGAATTTCGACTAAGACAGTTGAGGAACCAACTATAGCCCTCATCGTTTTATCATATCATTTTTTATCGTCATCTCCCTCTATCTTTTCAAATGCCTTGACAGTATACTTTAGAGCCTTAAAGTATAAACTCAAGAACAACACTCGGGACTATTAATCATTTTCATCTCTCCTATATTTCAATTCATTCAAAATTTATTTGTACATGTTATCGCACAATTTGTTCTTATTCCAAAGGATAAGGTTTAGGGAAGGCAAATTGGCATAATGGGAGGTTATCCTATCACTGTCACCTCAACGGGATACCTCTTTCTATTTAGGGTTGATATCCGAAGGGAGACGTCCCCGGTGACCTAGGGCTTGAGAAGGAAAAGGTTAAAGTTTCTATGAAAATGTCCCCTCTCACAAGTCACACTGATCAGAAAGTCTGAGGGTTTTATCCAATGAAGTAATGAAGAATTAAGATGTACCTACCCAGAACAAAGAAACAAGAAAGATATCTTTTGCAAGTACAACTTGTTGTTAGTACTTCATAAAACCATGGAATTTATCAATAAAAGCAATAGTTGATATATGGTGAAGAAAACAAAAATTTATAGCAACAATGTTTATAAGATAGTAGCTTCACAATAAATGCCTTAAAATGGCTTCAAAATGACCAAGAATAATTTCTCACCAATACCAAAGTACTAGCATTTGTCAGAAGCAAATAAGGCAGTGTATTAATCAATTTTTCAATTGCTTTTAGGTGCTTTTAGTGCTGCAATAGATGGTTGTATCTTACTTTAGTAAAAACAATAAATAGGTTACTAGATTAGATTATTCTAAAGTTGGGAGTAGTTAGTAGAGAGCTCAAGGTAAAGGTTTTGATAGTAGTTTTTGTCAATCACTCAATAGCAAGACTTAGATTAGTGTTTTTTTAGGGTAAATGGAGTCCTTTTAGGCAGTGGAAAATCTTGAAGGAACAAATGATAATGAGAAAACTAGAGACAAGAGGGGTCAATAATTGAAGTGTTGGTAGCCCAAGGCTTCAATCGCCAAACCCTAGAGGGAAAATGGCTACTAGGAAGTAGGTATCCCTAGGCTCTAGTAGTTTTCCTCCTTCTTTAGCTCAAGGATGAAGTAGATGAYGACTTAGATGAAGAAAAATGTGCTAGGGTGTTGCAATGGCAAGGCCCTTGGMAAAAKCTTCAARAAAATCATTTTTSTAGCATAATCTAGTAGGTGAAAGTTATKAAGGCAAGGACAATAACATGTTCTTTAGCCTCCTAGGGTTTTAAGCTAGCAATTTCATAATATTAGTATAAATGCAAGATAAATGTAACTATAACCATTCAATGAAGAAGAATTGCAGAAAATTTACTTACATTCACCAAGAATCATCTAGCAAATAGCCTAGTTGAACACTTCCACCAAGAAAAATGCCAAAATAGTCCAAAATAAGCCTCCTTCAAGAAGTGTGCACCAAATTTCAGCCAAGTAACCTTAATTAGGGCACAAATTTCAGATCTCACACTTGTGTGAGTGAAATATGATGAAAAAATGCAAGGGAAAATCCCTTATTTATATAGTTACAATGACCAGAATTAGGCCAAAAAGGTCGACATGGCCAGTTACATGTAATATCCAGTTTTTACATTAAATGATAAATTAAAACCCTAAATCAAGCAAAAAAGGTCACATCATGCCCTTTTAGGGTGATGTTAGGCCTTTTTGGTGAAACGTTGGCCTCCAGGAGCAAAACATTAGGCCTCCCAAGGCCTCTGGATCAAGCCACATTTGCCACTTGGCACACAATTGCCTCCAAAGTGTCCATCAAATGTTGGATGACGTTAAGGGTCACAGAGGTGACGTCATGGGCCTTCCAAGGCCTACATAATAGTGGGAGGGAAAGACACCCCTGGGTCCAGGCCTACCAGGTTGTCTCTGGGGGAACATCCTCCTCTCTCTCTAGTGCAAACCTCTGATCTTTGTTTTCCCCTAGCTGGGGTCTCAACATCCATCTGGTGGGTTTTTAGCCCCATGGAGGTCCAAACTAATCATCTCCCCATGTGTACCTATCCGTCAGGTGTGGCCCTACAACAACAACAAGTATGCCCTCCATGGGCTCATAAGTCACAGTGATCATAGCAATGCCAATCACATCTAATAATCAAGTTATTTAAACATGTGCATAAACCCCCTTTTCTCAGACAAGTTCTTAAAGACGTTAGGTTATTCTACAAGCCAGGTTTGGAGAGGATGTCAGGAGGTCCTATTGGGATAATTCTCATGGGAAGTGGGATGTTTCGATGTGAAGACAAATCCAGGCCATGTAAGTGGATGAGGTGGTGTAGGGATGTTTGAGCAATGGGTGTAGTGATGACAAGGGAATGTATGGCTTACTTGTGGGTGCCTCTGAAGAGGGTGAGTTGCACCTTATCATGGATGCAAGTGTTTCCAATCCCATTCAATGTCTTTTAACTTTTTTATCTTATTGTTTTTTTCTTTCAAGAGACTAGTTAGGGGACACTACCCTGGCATGGTGACAAGTGGTGACAATGTTACCCAAAATCATTTCACGGAGATGAGAAGGTTGGCTCGTGATGAGACCTCCTTTCTCTTGGCTATGCCACCAAGAGCCACTACCATGGCGTGGTGACCAGCTGAATGGTAGTGTCATACCGCTACATGCCCATGGAGCTAATAGGTTAGCTCATGATGAGACCCCCTATCCTCCAACTAGGTCTTGATTTCATTATTTTATGGGTCCCTTTGTTTCTTGCTAAGAAGTATTTTATTGCTTTCTCAGGGATCCATGGACGAAGCATCTGAAGGTTTTGTTCTTTTGGATTTTATCTTTTGCCAGCTAATTTTACCCTCTGGGCCTTTACCCCTTCTTCCCACAAGGTAAGGTACAACCCTTTGCTAGCTTGGCAAACCTAATGCCCGAACCAATGTATGGGATGGATGAGAGGGAAAAAGATGAGACGTGGTAAGTATGGTGGGAACAAACAATGACCTTTCATGGACCCACCCAGTGGAAACTCAAACCCTATGGGAACCAACTTACTAGGGCATCCTGTCATCCCCCCTAGGTGTGGACAAGTGGAAAGGCATAAGGTCCAAGCACACGTTATAAGTAAAAAGAATTAAATGAACATATTCAAATGTTTTGAGAATCAGAGTGACACATACCATGATACCCGGACTCAGTACCTCATGGAGAAAGACCCACTGTTGTTGAAGGACTAGGCCGATGGGATGGATGTTGTTGTTGTTGACAAGGTGGAGGCATTGAAGAAGAAAGATGGGCCCTACAGTGCTAGGCTCAAGTAAATATGGCTCTCGGTACTCCATGTCTGGGACCTATGGGCCTCAATACATAATCTCCTTAGTTATCCCTAGGCTAGGGGATAACAGTACACAACAACTAAACAATGGCATGTGAATCAATTTCCTTGGAAGCTTCACATTTACCTTCACACTTCTTTAATATGCCCAGGTATTTTATGAATTTCCAAGTTGAGTGATGGTGTGATTGGTATGCCTAAGTATTTGATGGATTTCTAGTCTAGGTCCAAATATAATTTTAGCAGTTGGGCTATCCAAGCAAGATTTCATGTTGGGGTGTTCCAACCATAGACTTCACGTTTTCTTTATTGACCTTTCTGTCAAAGGCATATAGGAAGTCATCCAAGATTGATTTGAACCTCATAAGTATGGTGATAGAGGTGCCCTGTGTGAGGAGGTTGTTGTTCATGAACTAGGTATTGTTTATTTCTTTCTCCCCCCTTGTTATGTGAACCCTTGGGGGGGCTCTTGGAGTTGTGCTTCCTCCAATGGTCGACCTAGTGCATCCACCATGAGGATGTAGAGGTAGGAGGAAGTGGACAACCCTACCACAAGTCTCGTAAGTCTTTAAAAAATCGATCCATTTGACCATTTATAGAGGACAATCTAGGGACCTCATATGTATGCTTCGATCCAATAGATCAGATATCGATTGAACCCAAATTTTTGGAGAACATGGATGTTGAAGGGATGATGAACCCTATCAAAGGCGTTTTACATGTTAAGCTATATAATCATACCTTATCCACTTGAGTGGGAGATACAATGAAGAGATTATTGCACTAGAATGATGTTATTTATGATCTATTGTCCCTTGATGAAACCACCATGCTCTAATAAGATTAGTTAAGGTAGCAATTTACTCATTCGTATGGATATAATCTTCGTGAGAACTTTGTAGGAGACATTACACAAACAAATTGGGTGGAATCTATTGAAAGATGTGGAATTCATGACCTTAGGGATAAGAGCAAGGAAAGAGAAGTGTGACTCCTCCCCATGGTCGATGCTTCATCCATGAGCCTTATAGAATATTCCATAGGTCACCTTTAGTAATGTGCCAAAAAGTTGATAAAAGTGGACTGAAAATTCATATAGGCTCTCTTCTTTGTTGCTATGTATATTGTATTATTTGTAAATATAAATCTAATATTAAAATAGGTGTATACTATTTTTTTTTTAAGTAACATTTTTTCACATTAAAAATGGGATAGAAAATTTATATGTAATATATAAAATAAAACCTTATCCAATTATGTACATATTATATTATATTTTTTAATAATTTGATATATATTGTTTCCTTACAACTTAAACTATTCAAAGATTGCCAAAAATAAAACCTTAATATACAAAGGTACCATTGCGTTCTATGAAATTCGATATCCATAGTAGAGAGGACGGTCACAAATAAAAAAATGTTAGATTCATGAACACTTTTGTGAGTCGTGCGATTTGACAACTTTGTGGAGCTCATGTGTCCGTGACTTGTGACATATGACTACGGTCAGCGGGTTACAAATATTTCCTTCATCACCGTTATCTTAAATGAGTGGTTGTAATTAAATTTGATGATTTCTAGAATTTTCTTACTTGTGATAAATGAGCCTGAAACTTTGTTGACAAAGTGCCTTTCTTATTGTTGAGTAATAGTTTTTGAACTCTTGAAAGAATAGTGTATATATTAAATTGAAGTTCAAGTTAATACGATGATTTATTTATTTTTCAAAATAGGAAAAAGTTTATAATATTTAAGGATATCGGTTTAGTTTATGTTGATACGATTTTAAGATTTTGACATGCAAATACATAATTGTGTACAAGTAAAACTTAGCTACCCAAAATAATTTGTTGGTGGTTTGTAAAGGGGTAGACTACTACTCCTACTGGATGTCCTTGGATTTTGGATCGCTAACATGTTTCCTTACATTCAAGGAAGATGAGCTCTTAGCCAATTAAAAGTAGTTTTAAGTCATATCGAGGACTTTCAGTCTTAGCTTATTGACATCTAATCAAATTCAAAACAAGTTTAGAAAGAAGCACAAATAATAGGACTAAGTTTTTGGTATTAAATTTGGTCAAAATCATTATACAAAATGGTATCCACAAACTACAAGTTTTTGGTGATTTCCAAATGATTATAAATTATTTAAATGGTGTTTGTGCTATGGAAATTTTTCTCTTGATGCCTATATTTATGAGGAAGTCCCAAACTACAAAGTTGTTATTAATGAGTTATCTTTCTTACATGTGTATAGAGAAAGAAAAAGGCTGGCAGACTCCCTCTTGAAACACAATCTCCAGATGGATCTAGGAACCTGGCACTTATGGAACAACATGAAGGCTTTCTTACTAAACATGATCCTAGAACTTTTTACTAATCCAAAAATCTAAGATGGTGTTGTGAACTTTTGTTTATGATTGCTTGAAAACTAACTTGTTTCTTGAGATGGAAGCGGTTACTATATTTTGGTTCCTTGACACGTATATGGAAGATTGTATAATGATAGTACATAGAGTTGGTGATGCACTTATATTGAGGGTCTTTTCTCTGATATTGTATATGAAAACTAGTCTAATTTTTTGGATGACATATTGGATAGTATGTATGTAGAATGGTAGATTTTATAATGATATTACATAGAGTTGTTGATGCACTTATGTTGAGGGTCTTTTCTCTCATATTGTATATGAAAACTAGTCTAAATTTTTGGATTACCTATTGGATAGTATGTGTGTAGAATGGTAGGATGAAGAGAAATGTAAACTTCTCTATTTTGAAATTTGATCACTGGATGCTAGAAAGCATTTATCAAACACAATTTTATTTTGAATAATAAAATTGTACCTTTTTGGAAAAAAAAAATATATAAATGTAAAACATAATTATTTTGAAAGAAAAATAATTAACATTTAGAAATAAATTAGAGAAGGTTGTCCTATGGCACCAACTCTATACATTATTAGTCTATCTTCTTCATCACAGACTTTCATTAGGGCTTATCAAGGTTATTCCCCTCTTGGAGTTGGATGTTAACCATCTTGTTAACACATTATTAATGGTCACTTCACATTGGAAAAAACTGGTTGAGCGGGCTTTGCGGCTAGGTTTCACTAGCCGCATCCTTGTTCTCCATGGAGAAGGGCGAGTGCGGGCATAAGACCCTTCCAGGGAGGGCAAGCGGGTGGGAAAGGGTGTCTCGAGGGTCACGGATGGTGGCGGCAGAGGACTTGAACTCTACAGGCTACGGGTGGAGCGTCAAGGTTGTGTATGGGCGCAAGGTCCTTCTGCGGGTGGCGGCGGATTCTCTGAGGCGATTGTTAGGGGTTGAGGAGGCTTCTCGGAGCCACGTTACTAGAACGATTTCCTGAGCTTGAGTCTGCCTAAATTGGTGAGGATCCGTTTTTTCTTTCTGGGCAGCCTTCGTTGTGTTCGAGGGCTCGATTCTGGGTGGGTGATAGCGTCAGAGTTTTCCAGTGGTGGTGGCTTCAGGGATTTTTTTGCGTTCGGTTTCTTGTTTTCTCTTCGGTTTTCTAGACCCTCTTGACCTCTCCTTCCTTGGCTAGAAGAGGTTTTGGACCAGAGCTTTGAGGTCCACACTAGGGGCATATGATGTATTGGTTTACACTTTGAGGTTCTTTGGGGGCGTGCGGTGTTGGGTAAACACTTTGGGGTCCTTTGAGGGAGTGCAGCTTCTAGTTTAGCTTCTTTTCTGGTTTTTGTTGGGGTTTTTTGCCCTGTTTTGTATCTCTTTTTGCAGCATGTGTGTTGGGATGTGTGTGTATTTGTTTATGAGCATGGTCTATGGACTAGTACTGCTATGAACATCTATGGGGTCAAGAAGATGTAAAAAATATATTTTTTCACTAATATAATTGAGCAAATTTTCTATTGGAAAAAAAATGGTCACTTCACATTCGACTCTTTTTTTACCATCTTGGAGGAGATCAAGCAATGGGCGGGTAATATAATAAAATGTGTCCCAATTTTTACATCTATTGTGGATTCTAAGCTACAAAGTGCTAAAACATGATGTTATTAGCTAAGCCAAGATGACCTCCCAAATTACTTAAATAACATTGGGTGGACTTAGCTTCAACCTAGGTAGATTTTTAAGTTTCTTGATACCCCCTTTGCATTTCAGGCCTTGCTAGCAACCTTGTAGCAATTAGTCCCCCAAAGGATTGCTAAGAAGGTTTAAAAGTGGATTATAAATCCTAAGTCACGGGCTGACATATTTCAAATTTGTTATGCCACACATGTATATTACTTGTCTTGTTGCATTCCCTTTGTTGCAACATTTCATACGCATGAGAAGCTCCTTAGAGAATTTCTCTAGGCTAGTGTCTAGGGGAAGAAAGGCTCCCATTGTGTTAATTGAAGTCTATGTTGCACTTACAACAATT
>JASDQU010221333.1:4548-15855 GCA_032191745.1 Picea mariana
GACCAGTTCTTCCTTGAAGAGCCAGGATGGTCTTTGCCTAGCGTGAGAGCTCGATTGGGTGGTTGTGTCATCCAAACATGTTGTAGTAGGTTGGACCTCGATGGGGCTTGCCTCGTTCTTGTGGCATGGCTGCACAGGGCACCACGCAAGCAGAGTCTTAGAGTAGGATTAACAAAATGATGTTGGGCTTTGGGCCCAAGTGCCCCATTAAACACTTCCCGCACAATGAAAAGACCAAGAGGGAAAAGACATTGATGGATCTGGTATTCATTACTCCAAGTGTAATGGAAATCTCATAGATTGTATTGAAGCCAAGGAGTTGAGCCCATGATTCCATTAAGGCTCGACGCACTAAAGGTTGGCCCTTATGCATGAGAACCCTCGTGAATGGATAGGGAGGGAGGGTGGTGGGGAGAGGTCTTAACTTCCCTCATAATATCCCTATCCATCGAGACGTGTGGCCCATGTGTCACCCCCTCCGTGGTTGAATAATTGAATATTAACAACATTTTGGTGTCAAAATATGTATACACATGTTACATAGGCTTNTTGAAAGGTGAGGTGCCTTGAAAGTGGCCTCTTGATGAAGATGCACCTGATGCTATCGAGAGGCGTTGAAGGATGTGGGAAAAATTCTCCATCATTCCGTCCCTCTGTTGTGTGAGAGCTTGCTCAAGCAACATAATGATAGGATCGTATGCTCCGTCGTTTTTCTTTTCTTCCACCATTGAGGGTTTCTTGGGTGTGTGAGAGCGATTGTCCTCAAGAGATACAAGCTAGAGACCTAACTTGCTATACTTAGAACTCGTCGGGGACATGCACTGGAAAACGATCAAGAGCAGCCTACTCTGATATCACTGATCCAGATTATTTTCGGCACGAAATGAGAGCGGAGATATAACACAGAAATATTCAGAGATATTGCAAGAGAGACAACAATATAACAAATATATAGTGGAAATAAAACAAGAGTCATAGATATACAGTAATACACGATTTCTATTAATGAAATAAATGTGCAGAGACTGTAAAATACAGAGTGAAAGACTCGCTAAAATGGTGGCAGCTTATCTCTGAGAAGAGATGTGACGGCTACTCGCATCCATGAGAATATGATTACATTGAGGCTATGAAGGCATTTTTACAATAAGAAGGAATGCCAAAAATCCTAGACATCCAAAAACCTAACCCTAGGAGATGAAGCGCCAAAAGTCATGTGGGCCCCGTTTGGGTAAGTTGGTGCATCAACTTCACAGGGTCGTAACTTTGCATACGATCTCCATTTTAGGCGTATGATAGATCATTGGAAAGATCTATTCGAGGACTACAACTTTTGGATGAGAAACATGATATATGATCCATGTTGCTCCCTGTTTTCTCAAAAAACATCGTTTAGGGCCTCAAAATGGCCCCAGAAGTTAAAAACTGCTAAAAATAGTAAATTACCAAAATTGTCAAAAACATGTTTTGGGCCAGTTGGAGAAGGTGGGTGGCCACCGATATCCACCTAGATCACTGCACGAACCAATTTTCCTAGAGAAATCGGGATGGTCCTCATCTGGAACTAGAGCTCAAGAGATAAGTCTCGGGCCATGGTGAGGCCAAGGCCCTGAAGGAGCCTACGCAGACCAGTTCTTCCTCGAAGAGCCAGGATGGTCTTTGCCTAGAGTGAGAGCTCGATTGGGTGGTTGTGTCATCCAAACATGTTGTAGTAGGTTGGACCTCGATGGGGCTTGCCTCGTTCTTGTGGCATGGCAGCACAGGGCACCACACAAGCAGAGTCTTAGAGTAGGATTAACAAAATGATGTTGGGCTTTGGGCCCAAGTGCCCCATTAAACACTTCCCGCATAGTGAAAAGACCAAGAGGGCAAAGACATTGATGGATCTGGTAGTCATTACTCCAAGTGTAATGGAAATATCATAGATCGTATTGAAGCCAAGGAGTTGAGCCCATGATTCCATTAAGGCCCGACGCACTAAAGGTTGGCCCTTATGCATGAGAACCCTCGTGAATGGATAGGGAGGGAGGGTGGTGGGGAGAGGTCTTAACTTCCCTCATAATATCCCTGTCCATCGAGACGTGTGGCCCATGTGTCACCCCCTCCGTGGTTGAATAATTGAATATTAACAACATTTTGGTGTCAAATTATGTATACACATGTTACATAGGCTTTTCTTCTTGGTAGTTTTCATTAATTTTGTGAGATACATAGGGATAAATTTTGTATAATCTAAATTTATATTGTTTTTTTTTATATTATAGCTAATTAATATATGTGGTTTAACACACACACACACACACACACACACACACACACACACACATATATATATATATATATATAAAGTGTTATGTTGTATCTAGTTAAAATGTTTATTATTTGTAATGGAGTCATGGGGACTAAGTTTTCATAAGAGAGGGGTCCAACCACTTTCTAAACATATATTTTTGTATGAATCTTCTATTTATCTTTCGAGTGTAGAAAAGTTTCAATCATTCAATACATGTAATAGGGTTGGTGGAAAAAGTCACATGAAATAGTTATTGAAATCCTAGGGGTGGGTACAATCAACATCATTCAATACATGTAAGAGGGTTGGTGGGAAAAGTCTCCTCACATAGCTATTGAGAAACTCAGGTTGGGTACAATGAACATTGGGGAATGTAAGAGTCAACATGCATGGGTAAAAAGACATTCGAATGAGTATTGTAGGCAATGTTTACAATTAGGTAAAGAGAGGAAAAGAGTGTGGAATACTGGAAGGAAACAAACAACCATAGTGGGTTTTGTGTGTAGCTTGTTGGAGCTGCAATTGCATGAAGAAGTGGGTTGTTAGGCCTCTAGAGTGATATTTCTATGTAAGAAATTATCTTAGAGAAAGCGAATTTGATGTTGTAATCTTTTACTGTTGCAGTTGACATTCCTACAACCCCCCAGAAGAGAGATTCTCTATCCAACATGTGTTGAATCCCTGGAGGGAACTCGGATAGCTTGGGGGACTATGTGGAAGAGAAGGGGAATGCATTCATTAGATTKTKCATGTTGAYGAGAAAKAGAGCTACTGGATTAGGATAGTTGTAGGAAATTATCTTGTTGTGGGTTTTATTTGGCTGTAATTGGATAGTAGACAACCTCAAGAGACATCTTTTCTCATGGATTCAAAGCACAACTCGAGAGTGACTTGTTGTTGAGAAATCAAGCAACAAATCTACAGTTGGGTGGAATGTTCGTCCTTTGCAATTGGTTTAACATTTTCTTACAAAGATGAGTGTTTTATCTATGTTCACTATTTTTATTTATGGTTTTATTATTGCATAAACTTTGTTCTTTGATTCAATTAATGTTGTAATGCATGTTAAATAGGACTGCATTCATGTTTTTTAAATATTTTTGTTAGCTACATACATTTTTATCTTGTTGCACGCATTTAGTTTAATGGGTATCATAAAATTTTGGATGGGTTAGTAGTAGGTGTTCTATAGGATGGTATTAGAGCCATGGTTTAAACACTATGCCTACACAGATCTACTATAGAATGGCATGGTTTCAGTTTGTGTGAAATCTTGGTGAAAATTCAGTTTTTCCTAGGATGAGAAATTGGGATAAAGCCCCCAAATTTTTTATTTTGGTATGAAGAATATTCAAAATGGGGCCTGATATGGCTACTAAAGTGTAAAATTCAGCCCAAAGAGTCGATTCTATGACTTTTGTGACTATCATGAACCCGAATAAATTTCGAAAAATGATTGAGGAAGATAGTTTTCATGGCCAATATAGGGTGTATGAGTGAATGAAAAACAAATCTCCAGTGCTACAGTGTATATATCCAAGGAAAATTATTTTTCGGGTATGATACAATGAATTAAACCAAGGAAAATTATTATTTTTGTTGATACAAGGAGTAGCAACAAAGAAAAATATTTTTGTCATCGATACAAGGACTATTAATGAAAGAAAAAATCAATTTTGAGGAAAAAACAATAGAAGAAATAATATTTTTTATAAAAAGGCATGTATCAACAAGAAAAATATTTTTCTAGCTTGATATGTCGGGGAGAAAAAATATAATTATGGAAAATAAAGGAAAGGGTGGCTCTCAGAAAAAAGGATAATTTTCACCGATAAAGGAAAGCGTGTCAAGGAAGAAAAAGATAATTATTCTTGGTTGGAAAACAAGATAATTTTTCTAATAAAGGAAAAGATGTCGACGAGAAAAATGATGTATATTGCTAATAAAGGAAAGAGTCTCGACAAGAAAAATAAGATTATCGCCGATAAAAATAAAAGAAATTGTTGATAAAGATAAATTTTTTGGTTGAAACATCGACGATAAAAACAAAATATTTCGTTGATACAGATAATTTTTCAAGTGAAACATCGACAAGAAAAATAATTTTTTCACTGATAAAAATAAATTTTTGAAGTGATTCCAAAAAATAAATCAGTGGAGTGATGTATCAACCAAAAAACATATATTATCAACATGATAAGGGAAGAGAGAAGAAGATAATAAGAAAAGAAAACAAAAGAAAAGAAAAAGATAAAAAAGAGAAGAAGAGAGAAAAAAAAAAAGAGAAGAGAAGAAAGAGGAGGAAAGGAAAAGAGAAAGACGGACAAGGATAAAACAAAGTCTGGAGCCAAAAAATAGTTTTGGCCATAATAGGAGTAGAAAAACTTAGAATCAAATGAAATTTAAAGCGCATTTCTACAGTGAGGAGCCCTACAAAAGCGCTAGTGAGGGCCACTGACCATTTTTGCTTCAATTTTCTAGAAAATATAAAAAAGTGGTTTTTGAATATCACGGTGGTGCTCAGTGAGCAAGACCCATACTAAGATGATTTTTTTTATAGAGGGTCAAAAATGAATACATGGATATACCTAGTTGGGATTCTAGAAATATTCAAAAGGCTTTTGAGTGGAAATGTCAAAAAAAGACAAAATCCATTATTCCCGAACACTTTTTAGGGATTTTTGAAATATATGGAGAAGTAAAAAAGACCCCAAATCACAAGAAAACCTAAATTAAGATCATTGATTACAATTCTACATCTACATAGTAACAGCCATTGAATTACATAAGTTAAAATGAAACAGAATTACATGAGAATATTCTATATAATAATGAACATTCTCATAGTGATCCCAATGAAAGAATGAAAAGGAATAAACCTTCACATTAACAAAGACCATAATTGATCCTACAAAGGTGGATTCCAATTTTTCCATTAACATTAAAAGAGTTTAAAATGCTATGCAAAATATTCCCCCCTCCTCTTGGGTATTGTTATCACCATAACATTTTTTGATGGAATCCAAGTCTCAGGACTTAGCGAGGGGTTGAACCAGTGTAGAGACACGATAAACCGGAGGTTGGGGCCACATCTAGTGGGATAGAGCTAAGTCTCGTGAAGGCGCGGAGTTGATGGGACACGTTGGACCAAAGATCTCAAACACCACAGATTGACGGTCAACAGCTATATCGGGTAGAGAACTAGCGCGGGGTTTAATTATTTGAAAGCGGGCCGATCAAAATTCCATGGTTTCATCCTAAGACCACGTGTCACCACCAGATGTATATCAGGGTGAAAAGCGATCTACCCCAAACCACTTTGCTTCGTCCCTGATATCGGAAGGCATATATAAGGAGGGTGACCCTTGTCATTATTTTATGACTTTTCAAATCATTTCAATGGTAAAAGTGGTGTGACCGCTCAAGTCGAAATTAAGCTCAAGAGTGCACCAAATTCACACATCTTCCACTCATTCGCAGGTATTTTTTATCATCATCATGGATCTTGTCATTTTGTCCATAACATAGAAATATCCCCCGCCAAGTGAAGAAGCCCTAATTGACAGGGACTCTGATGTGTTTGACACCATAATAATTGTCTCACCCATCTCTATGTCCAAAGCCAATTTGTCAAATCATGTAGGGAGACAAATACCCTTTCTCGAAGTGGTCCAAGCCTCCACAGTCCCTTACATCATCAAAGTCGCATTCCCTTTCCCAGAGTTCGAGGTTGGTGTGCTGAACAATATTGACAGGAAGAGAGGGTTTTTTTAAATAGGTTAGGTTCAGAGGTTATATGTAGAATAGATTTCTCATCCATTCAATTTTCCCTCGATATACCAGAGTCCCATTCTACAACGTCTGAACCCTTTGAGTAAGAGAAACTAGTGATAGTTTAAATGGAATGTCCTCCCGAGGTAAAAAAACCTATTTTTGCAGACAATTTTCAAACCTGAGCAGTATTCTGAGAGTATGTCCCTGCCAATGAATGTAAACGTCATGGTTATTGAGATCCAATGGGATTCTTTCATACTTAGTCAGAGTTTAGGTCTAGATAATGAAAAATATGTAGTAGAGGTCATGTTAGGTTTTTTGTTAACCTTTTTTCAGTCAGAATCGAGTCAGTCAATCTGTATCAGTTTTGATAAATTCATAGCTGATAATGTACACAAACAACTAGTCAACTTCCAATCACTAAGGCACTTCAGGTATTACACATACTTGTTGAAAATGGGAAACAAACAAGAAAGAGTTCCTTGAAGGAGCATTCATATCCACATAATTCAAAATAATCACAATGATCATTTTCATAAATAAGATCATGTTCAGAGTTTATAGCTTGATCTTCAACACCAGCCTGCCAAGAGTCCTGGAGGACATGAAAAGTTACTTACAACCAAACTCAGAAAACAAATTAGGAGAATGGGTATTGTTCATGCACTCTACAATAATTTGGGTATATGGGTGCCNCAGGTATTACACATACTTGTTGAAAATGGGAAACAAACAAGAAAGAGTTCCCTGAAGCAGCATTCATATCCACATAATTCAAAATAATCACAATGATCATTTTCATAAATAAGATCATGTTCAGAGTTTATAGCTTGATCTTCAACACCAACCTGCCAAGAGTCGTGGAGGACAAGAAAAGTTACTTACAACCAAACTCAGAAAACAAATTAGGAGATTGGGTGTTGTTCATGCACTCTACAATAATTTGGGTATATGGGTGCCAAGAGGCACCTTATCTTCTCCCTATATTTTTGACACCAAGAGTTTTTTCCCTGGAGTTCATCGAGCAAAGAATCATCTCAGAGACAAAGCATTTCCTGAAAATGCACAAGGCGTCCAACCTGAAATTTCATTTCATCATAGGACCATTTGTTGTGAAGACTACATCTTTCTTACCTCGAATCTAGGCCAAACACAAGGATTTTGAATTTGCATAGCTACAAGGGAGAAGATATGATCCACATCAAGTCATATCTAACAAAATATTGATGAGAAAACATGGCCATTATGAACATGAGTATGTGGAAGGTTTTGACAAATTGGCTAATTTTGAAACCTGTGCTGATATGGAAGCCACCTTGCATATTTCTCAGGCACATCAAGTGGGGCCAACCCTAGAGCAGACTCAAACACAACAGACCCCTCAGAAGCTGACATTCCAAGTTCCCAAATTCACTATCTACACCAAAAGAAGCAGTTTGGAGGCCCTAGGCAATGGTAGTCAAGAGAATGCTTCCAAGAAGATAAAAATCAAGCAATCCCCACAGATCATAGATCTGGAGGAAGAATATACTAAGGAGGAAGTAAGTATGGATATGGTGGAGAGTGGAACTAGTAAGGAAGAAGTTGGTAAAAGAAGAATTCCCCAAAGTTAAAGTAGCTCAAGAGATTTTAGTAGAAAAAAGCACAATTTTTATAAAACACCTGGAGCAGTCTACCAATTTAAAGAAGATTTAGCAAAACAATATGCTATGAAAGGAAGCTTGTACATGAGTGAAATAAGGGAGTTGATACCTGAGGTAGAAAATATTTCTCAACATGGGTTTTCTCTTTTCTCAGTTAGAGGTATAGAGAAGAAGACACTCAACATAGAAATTGCAAATGATGATAAAGTTTTTGAGGTCAAGATTCATTATGAAAACATCATTTCCCTAGAAAAGGTGAAATTCCATAGAAACACCAGTGACATGTTGTATTCAAACTACCTATGTCTGATCTTAAAGGTTTCGAGGTTGACAACTCATGCAATTAAGCTGGAGTAATAGCTGAGACAAGAGAAAGCATCCAACAGAGATTGGCAGACTCAAGTCAAGAGATTATAATCTGAAGGCCCTCAGGGGGTGAAAGTTTCTTTAGAAGAGAAATACAAGATGATTCAAATCATGAAGAAAAGGATAAATATGTCTGCCACAGAGAATCCACAAACAACAGAGCTAGCTCCTCTAAAGAAAGAGAAAGAAACATTTTGACAAGAAGCATTGAATTACAAGGCCAAAGTGTTGCATCTCGAGAAGGAAAAGGTAAATTGGTCAAAAGGACAAATAGGAGCATAAGATATGGTTGTTGTTTCACTTTCTACTGCAATAACTAAGCAAAGAACTGATGAATTGGTTCAGGCTATGTCCCAAGTTATCCTGAAAGTAGAAGAAATCAAAATCCTTAAGGGAGACATAGAAATGTTGCAACAAGAAATGAGAATAAAGGATGAAACGATGGCCCAGTTCCAGAAAGAGAATCAAGATTTACAGGAAAGGGTAGACAAGTTGAAGACAAGGTTGAAAGGAAAAGGACTGTTGTAGGGGGGCAAACATGTCATCTGGGACTCTATTGCTGCTGAAGTTGCTAAGTTCAGGGTATACCTAATTTTCATCGATGACAAAGATATCATGGCTATCACAGCAAGAAGCAAATGCGTTGTTGTGGGTGAGACACTGGCAAAGAAACCTTCAGAGTGGGCCCATAATGTTATAAATCTTCTAAATTCCATTCCCACTGCTAAACTTCAGACTATCGGGGTCAAAGAAAGGACCATGTTGATCATTTGGGCTAGGAGGGTCATTTCCAAGCATAATATTCTTAAATTAGTCTAGACTAAGGCCATGCAGATGGAGCAGAGCATACAAGAATTCAAATATCTATTTGAAGAGTTGTTCTTCAAAGGCCTCCCATCATTTTGGGATGGAAAAGGGAAATTGTATGATCATGAGTACAATTCTCACTTCGCCCAATGTAGAATGGATCACTCCAAGTTTGAAATCCTGGAGGAGAATTTGAAGGGGACAAATATGGTGGAATATTTGACCACATATTTTGAGATCTTAAACCAGTTCAAGACATTGAATATTGGGATGCCAACCATGAATTACGCCACTTGAATTGACATGGATATCCTGATAAAATAAATTATGTATTATGAGATCCCTTCTGACTTACAATGGAAAGAGATAGTGCAACTAGGTAAGACAAAGTGCAATTTTCCAGCAACTAGCAAATAGCCTCCAAGTTTCACCAAATTGGCGTGTTCAGGAAAAGACCAAGTGAGACAAATGGCAAAGAAAAAATTCAAACAGTTGGAGACATCAACCATTAGTTTACGAGGTGTTTTTGATTAATCATTGTAAATCAGTTCACATACCGAGACTACCACTTGAAATTATTATAGTCGGTTTTAGAAGCTGAAACGTTTCAATTCAGCTATTGTAATCGGTTTCTAGTCAAAAGAAACTTGAATTGTATAAATACTATAAGTTCTGAATGAATTAATAGTGGCAGAAGTGCAAGGGCACCTTTTAGTTGTTTCTGAACTCAATTGTAATTTTTTGGAGCTGAATTGAATACATATGCAGAAGATTTTGAAGTCTCTATGAAAAGATTCTAATGGTGGTGATATGAGTTTTGTCTCCTTTCATTGTATGTATTTCCTGTTTTCTTTAATTCCATTTTCATTTTCTTATATTTAAATTGAAGAGTCAAAGGCCCAGAATTCATCTTGTGATGATCTCGTCTTAAGAAATTTAAACTGTGTAATTTTCTTCCTAGCTAATTCATAATTCATTCCAGTAATGCTGTGATGCAGTTATTTGTTTTCTCCTTCCTCTTACACCCTTCTTAAATAAAATTTACAACTCTGATTCATTGCCTCATTTATCCTTTATCCTCTGGAGAGTTCTACTGGCCAGTCATTGGTTTCATTCACTTTCATAATTTTGACTCCATAGCCCTAATTGTCTCTCCCCTTCCTCGCCAACAACTTTATAAAAACCCCCAAAACAAACTAAATCTAGCCATCGATTGCCAAAGAAATATCAAGTGACACAAGATATCCCTCTCTGTGTTGAGAAGGATAGTGCTCAGCTCTAAAGTAGGTTGAAACAGTTACCTCTATCATTTTTCTATTAGTCAGACAAAATTTACAGAATGCTAACATTCTAGCTCCATTGTCGATGAATGAAAGATAAATATTCCCTCAGAGAAGAAAAACATAAACCTTTAGTTTTGATCCATGAGGGTGACAGTGGATCAAATAACTTATTTTCTGAGATTATTTTTTCCTTGGTGACTCCATTACCAAGAGACCGGTTGCATCAAGCAGTGTGAGATAGAAATCCTCGCTCCCAAGAGAATTCACACCAGGAGAAACCCATACCTAGAAGTTGAAATCCTTGTGTCTGATACTAAAAAGATTGTATATAAAGGAAAAGAAAAGTAGGTAACCCCAGTGCTACGTTTGGACCGATATCTATCCTTATGCACGGATGGAGTGATGAGCATTGCAAACCTTGAGTTTGATGTAAAATTTGAACAAAATCTATTCAGAACTAAATTTGAATATTGTTTGAGCGAGATCATGTTTGACGAAAAGAGATTCCAAGATTTGATTTTAGTTGCATCTATGAATCCCATAGTGATTGACACTCAGAACCAACAACCACTTTGACCCCTCACAGCAGCCATGACAACTAGATTTTGTCCTCTCATGTTACCTGCACAACAACATGATTTACCTCGGGAGTACAATTTAAGGATTTAACTGTATGATGTTTACGGTAGTGTGTCATCCCATAAACATCTAGATTGTTTCAATGATTTTATAGACTTGGAAGAAGTAGATTTTGAAGATGCAAAAATGAGACCGTTTACACAAATCCTTGCAGGAGAAGTGAGGAAGTGGTTCAGATCTCTTCCAACAACTAGTATCATAAATTTTGAGGCCTTTTTAACGAGATTTATTACAAAATGGGGAGACAAGAAAAATGCCCTCCATTTTTTAACTCGGTATAACAACATGAAGAGATCACCTGAAGAAATAGTGCAAAATTTTTCAGCCAGATTCGTAAAGGTCTATAATTTGATTCCTGCTGAGGTAAAACACCCCCCCTAAAGCTACTCAACTCAGATATGTTGATTCCTTTGAAAGTGATTTTTCTTTTTTATTGAGAGAATGAATATCTGCTTCATTAGATGATATGATTATTGATGCAATAGAAGTCGAAGTGAATCTA
>JASDQU010221336.1:12411-28282 GCA_032191745.1 Picea mariana
TGTAGCATGAGAAACTAGGGGGTTGGAGCCTCCTTCCAGTTGCAGCTGGAAAACAAAGGAAGTTGGTTCTTCTAATGAATGTAATTCTTCAAGACATATAAGAAAAAACATTATGTGGTTTTCTCCTGATTTGGGTTTCCACGTAAAACACTGGTGTACTGTGTATGTGTGTGATTGTTTATTTATTACTGCTCATTATTGGATAATAATTCTACATTGATATAACATTTGAAGAAAAAGGATTATAATTACGCTATTACTGATTCACCCCCCCTCTCAGTAATCCACTCCATCCTCCACTCATTCAATTCCTTAGTACATGCCAGCCAACCCTCCATAATCCATTTAATTAATCTACGCATCGAACTTAACATCCATCACTTTTCAAACATGCCACCCCATATCACATTTAACCATTTCCAACCATACCATAACGCATATCAAATGTGTTTTCATATAACGCAATAGATCGTATAGCCACTAACTTTGTTTGCTAGGACTAACAACAATCCTTTTAATTTCATTTGCATATAATGTAGCATATCATAACATAGTATAGGATAGCTTCTTTTCCTTGGATTTGTTCCATATTTCTTTTATCTTTTGTCATGAATAACATGTGTTTTGTGTAGGTGAAACATGTAACAGATCATGGTGCTAATAACAACGTGATAGCAGTGAATATAAGTTATTCATACGATATGGAATTTAGAGCTTAGAGCAATTAGAAACAACATATAATACACATTTTCCACCTGCTATTATGTCAGAAATAAAATGAAGAATACTTCAATCATGTAGAACCCTATAAGTAGTGTTGAACAACAGCATAAACATCAAATAAGAACCAGATCTGATCCTCCAATCGGCAAGGGAGTCCCACCTACTAGTATTATATTTATCATTAGCTTATAATAATAGGCTTTAGCAATACTTTGCAGGCAAAATCCTTGTTGCAATTTTTATCGTCAACAAACTGGCGACTCCACAGGGAAATTTGTTTTCAACAAATTTAAAATTCAGAACTCATGGTTTCGCAGAACAAGAACAACAGGTCAAGAAGATATAACCAGGAAGATTATGCAACTGGGGGGAAGTGAGCGGATTTAATGGAAAAATGACTGGGAATTTAGGAATAACTCATGAAAAATGTTAAGTATGAGGGGGTTTACTACTGTGCACATAATCGTTCAATTAGAATCTTCTCTTTACTTCAAGGAGAAAAATTATGGACTTTCTCTCTTAAATTCTCAAATGGATGAAGAAAAGGAAAGCAAAAGCGGGAGATAACCAATTTCTTTAAAACACTGCAGTGAAAGAAGATAACAAATTCAAGTGGTTTCAGGGGAACATCGTAACAATTGTGTAAGCTTGATTGTTATTGACTAACAATATCTTTCAGGAGTGTTACTGTGGCCGAACTGATCCAACATCTTATTCTTGACCAAAAATCAACTAAAAAGACGAAAAAACAATAAAAATCATGACAGAATTAAGATTACAAAATTTAAAATAGTAGAAAATAAAATGACAGAAATGTAAAACCAACAGGAAATTGTTAAAAACAGAAAGCAGAAGTCAAACTATTGTAAACATAAATGAAAAACAATGGAAAAATGAAAGCAGAGCTAGACTACTAATATACAGAAAATCCAAACAACGTTAGAACTTTTCAAGTTGGTCCCACGTAATGTTTCAAGTGAGAACCGTTAGTGCTGTAGGAAAAAAATCGCTCTTGTAAATATTTAGAATGTAAGAGTTAGTATCTAAGACAAAAACAATTTTTAAGGGACCCAAAAATAACATTGAAACTCTGGGGTAATTAACAACCCTTTAACGTATATAATTAGATCATCAAGATAGATATGAATACTGATCAATTCATCAAGATTTATTTGTATAGGTATTTTAAAAGTGGTACTTACATCAGGTAAGCCAGAAAGCATACATTCATAAGTCATGATACCCCAATCAGTGATAAAGGTGGTTTTGTAAGCATCTTTCCCTTTTACCTTGATTTGATTGTAACTGGAAAAAACATTAAGTAAGGGCATCATCTGTGACCCTACGACCTGCTGCAAAATCATTTCTATGTTAGGGAGAGGAGAATAACCTTTCATAATAGCCCACTTAACTGCGCGAAAATCAACAAAAAATATTATATGTTCAGTGGCTTTCTGGACAAGGATCAAATTTGAAACCCATTCATAATACTTGACTGGAAAGATGATACCAGCCTTCAAGATTTTTTCCAATCCTTTTCGAATAGTTTCTTTCGGTGCATGTTTGATAGGTCTTTGTTTTTGCTTAATTGGTTTTATGACTTCCTTGATGGGGATGGCATGTTGTATAAGACCAGGATCAAAACCATGAAGATCCTCATAAGACCAAGCAAAAACATCTTGAAATTCACCAAGTAGCTTGGCAAACTTCATTTTCTCTTCATCTAAACATTTGGCACCTATATTAACATTCTTTGGAGCCTAGGGTGTCCCAATGTTCAAGGAGATGGTTTCACCCACCTTCCTTTTTGTCTTCTCTTCTTTCTTTTTCTCTTTATTTCCTACATCACTCGATGAAAACGAACTCTCTAGAGGAGTTAAGCTCTTAGGAATCTTGTTATCTTCTATGGATATAATTTCCTTGGGCTTAAAAGGTTCATTTTGAATGAAAGCATAAATGATCTCATTGCTAGGGAATACCTACCACGATTATATATTATCAGGAATATGTGGACGATATAGATATTGAAAAGTACAATCAGGTCTGTGTGGAAGAAGTTTTTGATTAGGGGAGGCTGCAAAAATAGCTAACCGATCAGCCATTGAGTTCAATTCCCTCTTAACATGAGTGATGTTGAAAGATAATAGGTTCGAGATAAGTGCCCAAACAGTTTGTGTGTATTGTTTCATCAACTTGTTGCTAGAGGAGTAAATCTTACATACAAGGTTCAAAACAGGCTCGGAATCCCCAAAAACTGAAAGGTGACCACAACCAAGATTATAGGCGTTTTCAATTCCTAGTAATAAAGCTTTGAATTCAGTGACATTGTTCGTGCAAGCAAACTCTAACCTATAAGAAAAGTTATGGATTTTTCCTACAGGAGAAATCAAGATAATGCCAACTCCGTTACCTTCATTAGAGCATGAACCATCAAAGTGCATGTGCCACATATCATCATCTAAATCAATTTGTTCTAAGGGAATGTTATCCTCCTCGGCAAAGATGGAATACACTCCTAGTTCCTCTTCAATATAATTTACATTAGCCTGTGGGAAACTCTCTATGTAAGGTGAAATACTTCCCTCTCTAAGGACTATAATGTTTTTACCATTCTGAGGAACGAATAAATGCGTTCCATCGAGTGAGAGGTATCCACCTATTAAATCTTGCCAATCTCTTCCCAAGATGATTGAGTAATTTCTTACTGGCATATCAATTACCTAAATACTAAGGGTTGTCCTTTTTTCAGGGTGTGTGCACAAAAATAAGGTCACATCTTTAATCTCACCTATGGTCGTTTGTTATAGAATATTATAGGAGAGCATTCTTCTGGCGTTTTCATTTTTACAAGACAAGCCTAGCTCTTCCATAATAGTCTTCGACATCACACTTGGGCCCGAACTACCATCAATGAGGAAACAATGGGCGATCTTATCCATAATATTTATAGAAATATAAAAATGGGGATTTTTTACAGGGTATCTAAAGTTATGTACACCTACTTTATTTACAGACAAATCCTCCTCGTTTACCTTTTAAGAGAGATTGGCTATAATGGAAGATTGTACTTCCATGAATTGTTTCAGATGCCTCTATTGTTCAGGGACGACAACCATGTCCAGAAGGTTTTCATCTGATTTGATGTTGGGCAACTGATTTAGGATATTGTATTTGGAAGAGGGGAGAGGGGAAGTAATTCCTTGACTCTCAGGAACCTTAGAAACCTGAATAGTAGCAGCGGGTGAGGATGAGCTCGGGCTAGAAGAATTGTGGGGAGGATGAAATTTTCCTTTGGGAGCATAGGATTTGTTCCTAGTATTGATGATCATGACATCTTCTGTCTCTGCAAAATCTAGGACAACGATGGTAGTTTCTGGTCTTTTACCAAAGATCTCATCTCTGGCACTCTTCCTTACCTCACATGTGGCTTCCTCATGGTGTTCCTCGCAAAAGTTACACCAACTTCGAGGCAAGATAGCTTTAGGCTGAAAATTATTTTCAATTGGATTTCTAAAGGGGGGTGAAAAAGAGGATGAAGCTCCAGGGGTGAGAGGGGAGATATTTCCTTTTCACTCATATGCTATCATACGATTATTCATATCTTGTACTAGCTGTAAGAGGGCGGACATGTCTATTTGTTTAACCGATTCTCCCTAAGGAAGACATGTTCTTTCAAGTTGTTCTTCATACTCTAAACAAGTATGCAGAGCGGAACCGAGGTTATCAATGGATTTTTCCTCAAGCCTATGATTGTAGGGGGAAGGTAATGCACTGTAGTAATGCATGAAAGCAACTTGGTTATGAGGTCAAATGAGTTCAAGGATTTGATTGTATAACTTAGTGAAACACAACTTGAAGGAATTGATGGTCTGACCATCCTTATAGGCGATGTTATTGTATTCCTGTAACTTCTTGGCTGGGCTTTTAGATTTCCCATAAGTGGATTTGAACCAATAGATTAACTCCTCCCAAGTAGACAGAATATTAGGAGGAAGGTCAAAGAAATCGGCCACAGCCTTTCCTTCCAAGGAATTGACGAATAAGCGCATGCAAGTATCATTGTCATTGGCTCCTATGTTGTGACAGTCATTAGAAAATGCCACTAGGTGTTCATTTGTAGTGACAGTGTTATTCCATGAGAACCTAGGGAGATTCTCTTTGAATTTAGGAAGTGGACGAGTAGCAGGTGCTAGGATAAGAGGAGAGGAAACATGCCATAGTGTAGTTGTGGCGTCTTCTTCAAACTAAAAATCCCATATTATTTTATGACTTTGGTCGGATTGGTGGTAGATTGGATAGGGATATGGTGGATATATAAGCTACCAATCACTGACGAAGTTGAAGATTGAGAGGAGGAAGCACTTCTAGTGCCACCAGAGCCACTAGTAGATGCCATCTTGTGGATGATAGATGAGGGAGAGAAAGACGAACTGGATGAATTAGAAAAAGTTCTCCTTAGAGCACTTTGTTGAGTAGATTTTATTTTTTTGTTTTTTAGTTTATCCGTGACATGTGGGACTAACCTGTGGCTAAGAAACCGTGACTCAGGGGCATCTAAGCCATCAAAATCACCCGAGGATCGCACCCGACTTGAGCCACACCAACCCTTAACATGGATGGATTTTTTGTCCCTGCAAGTTTCGAACCGATGACTTTAACATCACGGAGCGCCTTAACAGCACACTCCGTCACCGACTGTCCTACACCTTGGGGAACTTTGTTGAGTAGATAACATAATGTTCCTTCTTCCTATTTCAGCAATAGGGTCAATTTCAGGTGATAAGCCTCTTCTTCTTCTAGAAACAAGAGAATCTAAGGACATGAAAGCAAGGCCAAAAATGAAGGAACAAGAAGGTTAATGTTGATTTCTAGGTTGTCTACATCTAGCTTCCCAATGTTCTTGGGAACTAATATCTCATTCAATTGCTACCCATGAATGATTAATCTCAACATGAGTATTGGCAGTGTCTAAAATGGTATTGAACAAATTTAAAGCAATGCTGGTATGATCTTGAATACCGGGCCCAGTAACCATCGACAGATTCTTGCCCCCAACATTGGTTTGTTGACTAGGTATTTTAGGGTTGAGTGATCTGTGAACATATTGAAATGTTTTCCCAATAGGTAATGCCTGAACTTCTGCAGTGCATAGACCATGGCTAGGCCTTCTCTTTCTGTTGTGTTATCTAAGTCTGATAACTTTCTTCTTGCAAATGCTATCGGGTGATCCAAGTCTCCCGCTTCTGGCTGCGTTAGGATAGCTCCAAGTGCTATCGCTGATGCATCTACATGCACATGGAATGTCTTTTACCAGTATGGAAATACTAATATCGACGTGGTAACCATATTTTCCTTTAAGGTATCCAGACCGTATTGACACTCATCGTTCCACTGAAACTTTGTATCCTTCCTTAGCAGCTTTTCCATTGGTGCTATGATCTGCGCATACCCTTTAATGAATTTTCTGTAGTATCCTGTGTTTCCTAATGTCGCTCTTAGCTGATAGACTATTTTTAGTGATGGCAAGTTAATGATGACTGCGATCTTTGTCGGGTCTACTAATAAACCTTGTTTTCATACTATGTGGCCCAATATTATCCCAAACAATGTTCCAAATATGCATTTCTTGATGTTCAGTGATATCTGGCACTGTCTGCATCTTTCTAACATCAGCCGTAAAAGTTCCACATGGTTTTTCAATAGGCTATAGACTGTCCAATCATCTAGGTATACTTCAAGAAACTGATGGATGAATTCCTTAAATGCTGTGATGACCACTCTAGAAAATATTGCAGGTGCATTCTTCAGGCCAAATGGCATGACTATGTACTAATAAGATCCCCATTCTATCGCAAATGTGGTCTTGTGTCTATCCTCCCGTGTTAGCTTAATCTGATGGTAGCCTGAGAATCCATCAGTGAATGAGTAAGCTTCATGTCCTCCCACATTCTCTAACACTTCATCCGTGAATGGTGTAGGAAATGGGTCATGTAGGCATGCATCGTTCAACTTCCTCAAGTCGACACATATCCTGATCCCTCTTC
Organism: Picea mariana; assembly: GCA_032191745.1. Lineage (NCBI taxonomy): Eukaryota > Viridiplantae > Streptophyta > Pinopsida > Pinales > Pinaceae > Picea > Picea mariana. Next base: position 19,179 of record JASDQU010221336.1, read on the forward strand.
CTTTTTTCTTATCATGTACTACCATCAGGCTTATCCATTCTAATTCCTCAACTGGTTCGATGATGCCGGCTTTGAGCATCCTGTCGATCTCATATTTAAATTTCTATTTCTATATGGGGTTAGTCTGTAGGGTCATTGTCTCATAGGTTTCGCTTCAAGTTTGAGTGGTATATTCATTTCTCCTAGTTCTCCGGCTATACCCTTCATCTTTGTGAATGTTGTAGGAAAGAGGTCACTGTATTCACGTAGCAACTCTTTGATACTTTCTATTGTTTGCTCATCCCAGTAATCTCCAATGCTGGCCATTTGGGTTGCTCAGTTGTCCCGAAGTTAAATTTCTTTACCTTTATTGGCACGGAAATTACTTTTGATTCTATGGGTGGTCCGTCCACATCTCTTTCAACTTCTACTTCTTCGATCTGAATATCGCGTGGGTCATATTTGTCTGGTGCTTCCTCCTGTACATGGTAACATGACAACAGTTCATTGTCTATCTATTTATTCCGTTATTATTCTTCTGTGATAAGTTATATTTCTGGTTCTTTGATGAATATCACTCCTCTGATCCATTTCAAGGCTGCGTCTATGTTGGGGTTCTCATGCTCGAATGATAAAGTGACTGTAAAATTATGTTGCAATCTTGTCCATGTCGTAGTTCCTTTGCGCAATTCCTGGTCTGTATACCAGTTCGCTGGTATTCCCTCTACAGTATGTATGAAGCGATGAGGTCATTCCTCTGGTGGTGTCATTTTCCACAGCATTTTTCACTTCGCCAAGTGTTCTGCTAGTGCCTCTTGTCCTTCATATTTCTATTGTTTGTTGTTTTTTTGTTCTGTGTCGAACCTTATGCGCAGTAGTCGCTTACATTGATACCAGTCTGTGATTGTCTCTTTGTGTGCACCCCACCATCTTGCAGGTGTGGCCATTAGTGCTAAGTCAAGTGCTAACAGTCTCTGGTTCTCTAATACTTCATCTTCGTATTGTGTCAAGAATGTTTCCAAATCATTTAGTCCATGGAAATTTGGTGGTTCTCTGATTTTTGTGCCTACCCATCTTACTGCGTGATCTATTCTTGCACATATTCTCGTGGATACTTCATGTAGCCTCTGCTGCCAGTTTTCTAACCCAATGTTTGAGTCTGTTGCACAAGAAGTAATGCTCCACCAACTGAGTACCCCATCTACAGTTGGGTTTACGTAATCCTCATCGTGCGTAGTTGTTCTGTACAACTGGTCGATTTCCTCTAAGTCTAGGAAAGTAGGTTCGACAAACCTCTCCCCTTCTGATTGGTCTAATGGTGCGATGACCCTATATTATCCAGACTCAAATGTCATTTTCCTGGTTTTTAAATTGATTATGGCTTGGTTGTCAAACGCCCAATCAAAACCAAGCAATGTCGGGTAAGGTGTTTTGTTGTCTACTATTTCAATGACTTCAAAGTTTTCTTTAGTGTGCACTCATCGAGATCTATGGTCACTCCTTTCAATCTACCTATTGGTAGGACTCTATGCTGATTTGATAATTTTAATTGAACGGTTGAGTATCCTAATGTTGGTTCTCCCATGCATTTCCATGTCATCTTTGGTAGTACATTCAATTTGGATCCTAGGTCCAGTATAATGTCTCCCATATTGAAATCTCCAATGTTAGCATTCAGTCTAAATTCCCTACTTGTTCTTCTTCTTGTGTGTAGGTGATTGACGGTTTTTGGTACTAGCTTTTCTTTCGTCTCGCTGCTACATTTCTCTAGTATATTTTTCAATATCTTGATAGATTATGGATCACTTAATACTTTTACACATGATTTCAAAAAGTCTTTGATTGTACTTACTTGTCCCATGGGTTGCATCCCGTTGGTGTGATCCAGTGATGGTGACATCTCATATTTTGGTGCTTCTTGGTGTTGCTACGCAGTGGAAGTCGACGTTGTGTCCTCCTTCTAAAATTCTTGGTTGAACTCCTTAAATATCTCCTTTTCCTTTTGCGCATCGAACTACTTCCTTGGTTCTGTGTTCTTCTTTACCCATTGGTTCTGTGCTGGTTCCTGTCAAACTACGTCATTTCCTGTTTTCGTTCCTCCATGAGTGACTATATTGATGTTTTGTCTGTCATCCCTTGCTTCGGCTGAAATCCATTGAACATTCTAATTGTTTTGGTTCCTCTTTTCTTGAATCTTTACTAGTAATGTCGAACATTCCTTTGTGTCGTGGTCCAATGTGCGACAATACATACAAGTTGCTGGTGGAAGTGGACATTCCCATGCATAATGTCCCAGTTGTTGACAATTATAACATGTAACTGGTCCTCTACCTCGTCTGAAACCTCTTCTGGTTCATCCTCCTCTTCTGTAGCCTTCTCGATCACCTCTTGGCGCGCTATACTGTGGCGCCTGATTATACTGCACGATATTGTACTGGGGATGTGCTGGGTTGTACTGTGGCTGCGCGTTATTGTATGGTTGTTGCGCAGTATTATACTGTTGCTGTGCAGTATTATATTGTTGTTGTGTAGTGTTGTATGGAGTTAGGGCTAGATTGAACTGTGGTGTTGCTTGCCCCGTCATCATTTCATCTTGTACTGTATATGCATATGATGTTCTTTCCCACATCATCTCCATAGTTCTGCAATATTTATCATCGTGGCCCACTGACTTACAAAAGGTGCAATATGAACTCTTTGGAACTGTCTGTTATTTCTGCATCATCATGCAGTGATGCCCCTTGACCAATTTTTGGGGAACCTTGGTCATATTTGACCTGTTTTTTGGACTTTGACAGGTTGGTCAAAGACAGAGCGCAAGTCGAAGCGGAGATCGCGGGATCTCGTCACCTTTTGAGGACAATTTTGGGATTAGGGTTTATGTAACGGGTATGGGGATGTCGACCCATGGGTTTAGCCATGTTTAGGCCCTTTTTGTAATGTAAAAATAGATGTCTAGGCGATGTAAGAAGTAACTACTAGACCAAGGAGACAAGTGGTGTTGTGCTAAGTGTAAGTAATAGTTGTAAATGTTTTGTGCATGACTGTGTTGAAAAGTTGCAGAGCTAAGTGAAAGTGGATGTAAGAAGCTTGTGTAGACCATAAGAGGGTTTTGTGCTATAACCTAGCTCATGGAAGGAGGATATGATGGAGTGCGCGCAGATCTCCTGTCCTATGTGGAGTAAGATTTTGTGGCTCTGTGAATATAAATGATTGACAGAAGACAATAAAGAGAAGAAGATTTGGTGGGCGTAGCCCCATGCTGGGGTTGAACCACATATATCATGTGTTATGGTTACTTGTGCTTGATGGTTGTTACATTGTTCATATGATTTATGATTAGTGTACTAATATATGTTTAGATGAATCTAGTATGATATCTTAGTGCTGAGTAATATGAATGAATGATAGATCTGACCTATTTTGATGTTCTTAGTGCTTGAATGTATTAGATTTGGTTGAATACTACATTGCTCTGTAATTAGGGTTTATCTGCGCTATGAACAAGGGTTAAATACTAATGAACGATAACTGTTAAGTGATTTGTTAAGGTGTTGTAATCACAGATCTTTGTCCCAGCTAGGTTGTAGACACTTGAGTCCTGCAACCCCCCCTACCTCTACCTTGGGTGAGACTTCATCTGCTTCGTCGGATAATTCGCAGGTGTTGCCGAAAGGGCCGGTAGTTAGGGTTTTGTTGGTGCATTGTTGAAGCATTGAACCTTGGGTCTGCCCCTGTGCCAACATGTAGTGATAAGGGTCATGACCCAGTTTCTTGTATATTTTGCACCATAGTCCTCCCTGTGGTAACAGATTTGGCATACCTGCTGCCATATACTGCGCGAATGTTGGGCATTCGTTCTTGTGGTGTCCTTTGGTCCTGCATGTGGTACACCAAACAACTTCTCGTTTGTCCTTGTTCTTATTTTGGTTGAGCTGAAATGTTAGATTCTTCAAATCCTCCTTCAATTCTTCGATAGCTGGGTCCGTCTACTGGTATTGGTTCTCTTCCATTTGCAAGGCTACCTATAAAGCCTCTTCCTGCATCTGAAATTTCTGTTGTCGTAAAGGATATTTTAAGTGTGGGAGTAGTGAGTTGACAAACAGGTGACGATGTTGCATATCGTTCATAAGGTATTTTAACTTCCCCTTCATTCGCTTCAATCTCTAATCGATCTCCCATACCGATTCTCCTAGTTTTTGTCTTATTTCGATCATCTCGTTCATGTACTGATCCTCTGAGCTTAGCTTCTGCAACTCATTTATTAGTAACTTCTTAATGTCGGCTAGTGTCCTTGTCATTCCAGGGAAACTATTTTTATCTATACTCATGTACCAGTCTAGTGCGCAGTCTATTAGCGTAATCGCTAGCTACGCGAGTTTGGTATCTTCATCAGTGATCTGTTTTGCTTCCCAGATCTTTGCACAAATGAACAAATGCTTCTCAGGGTCTTCTATTTCTTCTCCTCAAAATTCTGGTAATATGATAGTGAGATCATGTCATGCCATTCTGAATATTGAACTACTACCTCCTCCATGCGATGTAGATACTTAACTAGTGCTGCCTGAACTGGCTCTTCCAGTGGTTTCTCCTTGTGTAGATGTGCCTCCTGCTGTCGGGCTTCCTCTGAACTTCGGTTGTCTAAATGGTGGTGTTCTCTTTGGTTTATTAGTCGCACATGGGTTTATGGGTTCCACACTGACATTAATATGGATAGGATGGCGCCTTCTCCTCCCGTTCTTGGACTACTCGTTTTCCTCTCATATGTTTCACGTAGGATTTCCTCAATCTACTCCACAACCCAGAGATCCTCTATCTCTTCCTCATCACTCGCCAAGCCTTTCCTCATGGCCACAACTCTCTTCTTGGTATTCATCTTGTATTGGTAGGGTACTTTGCTATGCATCTTTCCCGTTGACGCCAAGATCCACTTGATCTGGTCGTCTTCCATCGTGATCGGGTCCAAGGGTTCCTCCTCCTTCTTGCCTTTATCCTTACCTCCTTTCATTTATCCTCTCTCTGTTAGTGCTTCCCCCCTTCCCCCATGCACGCAGGGAAGTTTAGCTGTCTAATTCCATTGTCATTATACCTTTGTTATATAGTAGTATCTTAATAGAAGTATACAGTGATTGAATGTACCTTCCTCGAGGTCCATGTAGGAATTCTTGCTCCGCTGCACTGTATGAATTCGTTGCGTCAACTGCAAACTCTGTTATGAAGCCTGCCACAATAATGTCAAGCCAAAAGTTTACTGCGCAGGTGAATTTGTTTTTCACCTGCTGTAACTTCTCAATATGTATTAGGGTCCAATCTAACTATCTAATCCAGTTCGTCATGTGGTTATCCTTCAACCTTAGTATCCACTCCTGCAGTAGATGCAGAAAATCATAGAAAAAGACTTCGTGTAAATCAGTAAACACGTATTTATCCATATACTTGCGAGGTGTGATTCTAGGGTTTCTATTGTCTTTCTATGCAATCTCTATCTCTTTGGTTCTCAACCAACCTTCAATTTCTTCTTTTGTGGGGTTCCATGGTCTCAACATTCCCTTATAGTGTCTCATTGCTCTCTTCTTTTCTTCATTCTTTTCTCGCTCAGTCTATCTCTTCTACTCAATCCTCTCTCGTTCCTACCAACACGTCAACATAACCATTTGTTGGTTATTACTCTTCTTTCTTTACCATCTGTGTTATTGACCCAGGGTTCATGTATTTTTGGGTTTCTAACAAAGCCTCTAAAACTATCGGCCCTCCTTGTAAACTAGAAGGAAACACAACACAAAGAATGTGTTGCACAGTCTCACCCGAGATAGCTTTAAATGGGTGGTTGTAAGACTCAAGTGTTTATAGCCTGGGATTGAGTATGAGATAGGAGACCTTTATTCAGAGCTAGCTATTGTGAATGGTGATTGCAATCTACTATCATTCATGGTTATTCATTTATCTTCCATAGTTTATTTCCTTAACAACATAATCATATTTCATAGCAATATAATAACTCATTCATTAAGCACAACAATTCACTACTGAAAGAAGACAAAGATATGCATTCATTCATCACATTATGCAAATATTATCGTGGTTCACCCCCTCTTGGTCTACGTCCACAAAGATTTGGCTCTTGTCTCTTTTATTATGGTAGTTATGCATTTCCAGCGCCGCGCACTTACAATTCTCCTCAGATGGGTAAGATATATATGAGGTGAACTAGATCGCACCAGGCTCCATAGCTTGCGATCTAATCCTTAGATCTTCCTTCTCTCCTCTATTCTAGCTCAACAACTTACAAAATAGTTCATAACAATATTACAAATCGCATCACTCGTACATATATAATACAAAACAACGAATTAATAAGGACACGAACCGATCCCTTGTGATACCTACGTATCTATATTTATACCTTTCGGGCTCTTCAACCATTTACAATATATTACCAAAACCCTAACCCTACTAATGTTAGGCCTTCCTCCCATGCGCGCATTTTTTTCTTCCTCCAGCTATCGCTTTCCTTGTGCACTCTTTCTTGCATGCATGTGTTGTGTTTCCTTCCAGCTGTTACTTCAGTTTCTGCACGCTTTCTTTCCCCACGTTCATCCTTCTTTCCACTTCGGCTTGGTGCCAACAACATCGTATTCATTTGAGATCCTCCTAATCATCAAGTTATTTCTTTGTACCTCATTCTAGATGATGAGAGATGCCTTAATTCTCTTCTTTCCGTAGGTCTCCTTCCATCGACTTCAGATCATCTATTCTGGAAATGAGACCTAGAGTCATATGAGTACCTAGAGGCTTGCAGTAACGAGTGACATGTTCTCCCGCCATCAACAATTGGGAATACATCAATGTCTCCCGATCGATGGACTCTTCAAGTGTTCGACTTCAACACCCTTTTTCACACTTGTGGAATGTACTTGGTGCCTTGATACCTACTTTCATCATTGATAGGTTGTCTCACGTTTGTTAACAGTATACCTTAATGACCGATAATCAAACGAAGTCTCATTGAGTTCGACTTCAACTTCTCTATTCACATGATCTAGACTTTCACCTTCGATAGATAGTGTAGAATACCTCTAGCTTACAATAACAACAACCCATATCTGTTTTTGTTTTTCATTAGACCAGTACCTATATGACTTCAGTGATCATGGAAGATCGGATTGTACTCCATTGTATACAGATATCTTTAGTTGATTTTGATATTGGACTCCACTGTGTCTTGTTCGTGACTATGACAACCTGTGGCATATGTCCACTTTGTATTTCCTATTCATGGCCATGAAAAACTATTTGATATATATCCACATGGATTTGCAGTGTAATTCATATTTTCAACCATGTGTACAAAGTCATTATGGATTGTAATATTCTCATGAGTAACTATTACTTTCAGCTGAGTCTTCATTACTCCACTTCTTGGAATTAGAATATATTTCGGCCATCGTAGATACTCTTATGACCTCACACATTAAGGGGCATTTTTTATAGCAAATTTTGCCTCACTCCATGGATCTTGCTTGGATAGCCTTCCATTTCCCTCTGCAGACTTGAAGTCCCCTTTTTTGTTCACTCCAGAGCCAAAAATACACATTTTGGTACATATACGTGCCGTACCAGTTAGACAACAAGCATATACACAGGTTGCTCCACTACATCCCGTGTACATCAAGTTTGGTGCTCAAAATTAAAAAATATGTCGGCTTTCCATGTCATGTCATGTGATCCATGATCATTGACGTTCCATATACTGGAAACACTCCGACTCGGCCCTTAAATTCCATTTGAAGGCTATAAATTGAGCCATATCCAAGCCTTGGAAAATCAACAATTCAACTTTGAGAGAAAAGACACTCTGGAGAAATTTCACTTCATATTGAGTCTGCATCCCTTTGTCCTTGAAAGTATGAACTTTTTGTATTCATCCCCCAATCTCTTCCTACTTTGTGATGGAGAACCCATTGAATCCTACATGTGAGCTTGCCTTTGCATAGGATTGAAGTGGTGGAGGCCCAGCTGGAGAGACTTAGTTTCTCAGTTCCGATATGTGTCGTTACAGAAGTTTGTCACCTATGTAATTATGTTGATTGCTTTAATATAAATACTTTTTTCTTGTCCAATTGATATCTTGCAAATATTTAAATAACTTTCCATGGGCGTATTTGTCATGTATGTTAATGGACTATGCTACTTTATATGTTGACATTATATATTATCACCATATGCTTGCATATCTTGGTTGTTGAGGACAACTTGCAGGTATAAATCTTTAGGTCAAGTGCTCAACGATGGTCTTCTTCGAATGTCCAGACGAGGTAGGATTCTATCCTTGTCCTTTTATCATTTCATTTATATAGTATACTTTATATTAGCATTGATTTATGGTTTTCGCTCCATCTATTGCAGCTTTCCCCTAGCCATAGAGAGATTTTCCTCGTAACAATCATTCTTAGAAATAATGGAAATTGACGAATCTTTTTTTGGGAAAAGCCGTGGAAAATTAGCCCATTGGCAAATTTTATCCCCTAAAATCATCTATGGAGGTTGGAGTTGCAATCCTTGGGATTGTGTTATTGTAACATTAGTGTAAATATGAAGAGTCATAGGTGATAGAAAGCGCCATCCATTATGGAAGACCGACAATCACTTGTTTTGTATTTATTCACCTATCATGTTAATGCAAAACACATCAAGTGTGGAGTTACATTTTTCTACCTATGCCTTGTCTGACAAATCTAAACTCATATATATAAACGATAACGATGATGATGATGATGATGATGATTATTATTATTATTAGATATAGTTGAAACAAAATTATAAACTCATAATTATCCTAAATCAATAATAAATATACAAATTATTTTAACCTGCATAAATTTACAAATGAATGTAAGAAATTGTTTTCACCTACATAATTTTTTTAATATTTTTAATAGATATCTCTATTATAAATGAATGTAATACTGATTTTTATTTATAATATAATATATTATATTTTCATAATATAAATATTTAATGTTATTTTATATAATTAAATTTTGTTTACATACAATGATGTTGATGTATATAGACATTTTGAGAGTGTATCAATTCAGAATAAATTAATAACTCTCAATTATATA
>JASDQU010221337.1:4027-15188 GCA_032191745.1 Picea mariana
TACTATTGAGGTTGGTGACTTAGTCTATTTAAGGCTCCAACCCTACCAGCAGGCTTCTATAAAAAGAAGCAGAGCAGAAAATCTACAGCCACGTTTCTTTGGGCCCTATAGGATCAACAGAAGGATAGGGGCCGTAGCCTATGAGTTAGAGCTTCCACAGGGCAGCCGAATACACAACGTCTTCCATGTTTCCTGCCTAAAGAAATCTATTGGACATCACATCATTCCCATTGAGACACTACCTCCCATGGACAAAGAAGGACAACTTGTGTTGATTCCGGAAGATATACTGGAGGTTCGAGAGAAAAGGCTCCGAAAGAGAAGCATTAAGGAGTAATTAATCAGGTGGAAAGACTTATCCATTGAGGATGCCACGTGGGAGAATGAACAAATGGTATGGGAGACAGGATTGGAATTGCTTGAGGATAAGCAATTTCAAGCAGGGGAGACTGTAAGGTCCCCCACCTCTTGATGAAGAGGTTTGGAAGACTTAGTGGTCTAGGTGTCCCCACTAGGCCATGGTCTCACATTGAGGGGAAAGGTAAACCAAACTAAGGTTATATTCTTAAGTTGACTTGATAAAAAAGGTGAAAAAGAGTTAAAAGATAACTCAACGAAGAAATAGAAGAGTTGGAGTTGGAGTTAGGGTTAACTCTAGGAGTTAAGCTAACTCAAAAGGAAAATAGAAGAAAAAGTATAAAGAGAAGGCTAGGGCGCACTTCTTGGGCATTCTGGATTTTGGTATTTGCTTGTTACTACTCTTGAGCATACAGTTTGAGGGTTTTGCTGTCACAAACCCTTGTGAGAAACTCAGTGGTGAAAGACCCACTCACCTTGTTCCAAGCTTGGTCTCGGGGATGAAATACTCCACACACACCATTCTACACTCATCACAGATCCACCTATCGACTCAGGAAAGTAGCAGGGCCATACTATTCGGGAATTTCCAGCAGGGGCGCACCATCACTTGAAGAAGAGTTCGATCCAGCCCAATCAGGAGAGCTTGGGGGTATTCCGACACTTGGGTTCTATTTGCAGGTCCTCAACCATCATTTTAGAGGCTTTCTTGAAGAGTTATCACCATCATATCTTCAACTACAGATTGGGACGGCCTTGAGGCAAGGAGGACGTCCTATGATTCAGTATTTCTCAGATCTAGGGAGTTCTACCTAGAATCTGGACCTGAAACTTCTCCTACGGGGTTTCCACAGCCTGATCTACCATTCCAGAGAGTTTTAGAGGTTTTGGAGGTGTCCTTCATTCATAACGACTTGTTGAGCTATTTAGGGCTTCAGGGGGCGCAGACTGCATTAGGGTTTCAGCCATTGATGAAGGAGGATTGAGTATTTGAGCTTCAGACTCTCGGGAGGGGTTTCCTTGATCCCAATCTACATTTTGGTGGAGTTTGGCACGATTTGAGCATCTCCTTCAGCTAGGCCGAAATATTGGTCTCTTTCAACTAGCAAGACGTACCAGCAGCCCAGGGGGGGGGTGAGCGTTCACCTATTGTTGGCACCTTGGGTCTTCAGATTTTATTCAACCTTTGGAGACATATTTTGTATTAGCGGGAGAATTTTGTAGGAGGTCATATCTATTATCTATTGGAGCCATATGAGGACTATTCCAGATCTGCTCTATATTGTATCTGGTTCATGCTTTTCATAATAAAGGTCAGATCTATTCTTGTGTTTCCCATATCTTGAGTATTCTTGTAATCTTTCATGTGTTGGATAGATCTTGTATGAACACCATTTAAATAACTGGAACAAACCCTAAGGCCGAAACATCAATAGCCACTTGCACAACAAATAATCAACAAACACACAGTGGTAGTTAGTGGTTTCAAGAAAAAAATTGGCTTGGGATCATTACAGAGGCCTTGCTTTAGCAACACTAGAGTGAGCCTCTCTCCCCTAGGGTTATGATTTTGAAGCCTTGCTTTAGCAGCACTTCAAAACTTATCCCTCTAGTCCTTTAAGTCTCATCCCCTTCAGCTCTTGCATCCTTCATTTATGACTCCATTAAAACCTAAGGCATTGATCTAAGTCCTCCAAAGTTGAAGTAAGAACTTGATCCAAACACTCTCTCAAAACTTTTCAATTGAAACCCTAACTACACTAACCCTAGCTCTAGCTAACTTACTAACCCTAGTTGTTGATGTCACCCTTGATTATTACATCTTTAATGCAGCAACGTTTAATTTATTGAGCAATTGAATGGTACTTAAGGGCATTAATTAAGTCAAGTATCAGTTTATTGCATTGAATGCCATATCGTTCTAAGTATCTATTGGTGAAGTGACATTACTTTTATTTCTATTTTGTAAACATTGACTTCGTTAACATTTACTTTCAAATTGCTTATATATATTCATCAGATAGTCTTATGAAGTACTAACCCATTGAAATATAGCTTGCATATATATTTTGCTGTTGTCTTGTTCCATGCAGGTGTTCTTCATTGGGGACTTACTTTATTATTGGTTGTTTAGCTGGGAGTAGCTGTTTGGGTGGTGACTTGTGAAGGGGGGAAAACCTTACCTTGGTCCTATTATCCTTTTGCCTCTTCAAAACCACAGGTCACTGGGGACGTCTCCACTGGGACTAACCTCCCTCAAGAGAAAGAGCCTCCCCATCGTGGTGACATTGGGTGCGACAGGTTCCTGTTATGCCAGTTTGGCCTACTAACCCATTGAAATATAGCTTGCATATATATTTTGCTGTTGTCTTGTTCCATGCAGGTGTTCTTCATTGGGGACTTACTTTATTATTGGTTGTTTAGCTGGGAGTAGCTGTTTGGGTGGTGACTTGTGAAGGGGGGAAAACCTTACCTTGGTCCTATTATCCTTTTGCCTCTTCAAAACCACAGGTCACCGGGGAYGTCTCCGCTGGGACTAACCTCCCTCAAGAGAAAGAGCCTCCCCATCGTGGTGACATTGGGTGCGACAGGTTCCTGTTAYGCCAGTTTGGCCTTGAATCTTATAGCCTCTTTCCTAGCTACAAACTGTGAGATAATAGGACCATTCCAGGTTTGAAGATATGGAGGAAAGTATGAAAGGTCCTAGCTTGGTAGAACATTTAGCTACTGATTTTGAAATTCAGAACAAATTCAAAACGGTGAAAGTCAGCGTGCCAATCATGTCCTACGTAACGTGCATCGACCTGGAAATTTTGATTAAAGAAATGATGGACTATGAAATCCCCTCGGATGCGCAATGGAAGGAAATTGTGCGGTTGGGAAAGACAAAATTCCACGTCTCGGGAACCAACAAATAATCTCCAACTGTCACCCATCTTACAGGATCGAACGGAACTGCAGAGAAGGCCTTTTGCGCCTAAGATAAGCGCAGACAGGCACAGGATAGAGCGCAGCTTTGAGGTTGGAGATTTGGTTTTCTTGAGACTCCAACCCTACAGACAGTCATCTCTGAATAAGAGTGGAGCCGAAAAGCTCAAGCCCAAATTTTATGGTTCTTATAGGATCATGCGCCGAGTAGGCGAGGTTGCTTATGAGCTAGAGCTTCCAGAGGGGAGCAAGATTCATAACGTATTCCACGTGTCTTGCCTAAAAAAGGCAGTGGGACAATTCATTAACACATCAGAGGAGCTTCCCCCGTTGGATGAGGAGGGATAGTTGGAGTTAGTTCCGGAGGAGGTTTTGGAGTTTCGAAGCAGAAACTAAGGAGCAGGGTCATCAGAGAGTGTTTGATCAGATGGAGAGGGCTTCCAGTAGAGGACGCTACTTGGGAAAGCGAGTAGGTGTTGCAACACCCTAGACTGGTATTGCTTGAGGACAAGCAATTTCGGGAAGGGAGGACTGTAATGTCCCTTTCCAAATAGGAGCTCCAGAAGAGGAGGCTTAATGGTCTAAACCACCCCGTTAGGCTATAGCCAAGGCTAAAGAGGGGTAAACAGGGTTACTAGAGGTCACTCCAATCACAGGTGTTATATTCGAAAAGTGACATTGAGCTAACAAGAGTTAACAACGCTTTTAAGTCATTATGAGCTAAAAATAGAAGTCAACAGTGAATTAGGGTTTCAACAGTGATTTAGGGTTTCAGCATGATTTAGGGTTTTGGAAAGCTATAAAGGAAGGGTCAGTGACCTAATTCATTATTATGCAGATTATGACTTGTCATTGAGGAGAAGAGGTGCATCTCAGGAGAGATAGTTCAGTGTATTCCAGGATGAAGACACCAATTGGCTGATTTCGGTGTTGAAAGACACACCCTAGTCACCGGGAAGATCATCCAAGCCTTCCATCATTCTTCATTGATTCCGCAATGCTCCCATATTCTGGGTATTATCTTTTAGTTGCCTATTGGTATTCCGGCTAAGATCCTTTTGTCTTTTGATCTATCCTAGTGTTGTTATTTTATTCAGCCGCAGTTGCTTATTTATATTCTGGCTAAAATCCTTTGTATGTTGATCTAGTCGAGTATTGTCAGTTATTCAGCCACATTCGGCCATTTTGTAATCCACAGAGATATCATAATACAAACTTGCAGTCCTTTGTCGCGTTTATTATTTGTATGATCATTTATACGATGTAAACCTTTGATCCTACACACACATTAGCAGTGTTTCCTAGACTAGCCAAGTCAGGAACATTACAGTCTCTGGAATGTACCTCGAATCCTTGAGGTTGTTCAATATACACTTCTTCTTCAATAGCTCCATTGAGGAAGGCTGTCTTTACATCTATCTGGTGTAGATTCCATCCCATGGAAGTGGCAAGAGATATGATAGCTCTGATGGAGGTATACCTTGCCACCGGAGCAAAGGTTTCGTCATAATCTTCTCCCTCCTTCTGGGAGAACCCTCTGGCCATGAATCTTGCCTTATATTTATCCACGCTTTCGTTTGCTGCATGTTTGATCTTGTATACCTATTTTGAGGTTACCACTTATTTTTCTTTAGGTCTGGGTACAATTTCCCATACTTCATTTTTCATAATGGACTGATGTTCTTCTATCATAGCTTCTTTCCATTGTCCCTTTTGGACTGCTTCTTCGAATGTAGTAGGTTCTTCATCTAGAAGTTTCGTCATGTATGCTGCATAACTTGAGAATCTTTTTGGTCTTGTACTCTTCCTGGATGTTCCTTCTGGAACCTTGATTCTTTCTGCGTCTTGTAATGTGTCTTCAAGCCAAGCTGGTCGTTTCTTGGTCTTAGGTATTGTTATCACTCCAAGAAACTCCTTAAGGTTGTAGGCTAAGGATGCTTGGTAACTTAAGAAATCATGAATAATGAAAGTGTGGATCAATGGGATCACTGAGAATAGATAATGGGAAGACAACTCACAATGCAATCGAATGAAACAGTGCTTTGAGGAATCAATGAACAGACAGAGTAATATCAAAAGGTATGGAGAAAACTGATCTAGATAATCAAGTACAACAGTGTGTAGGATCATACAAGCCAGCAAGAATTCCTTTAGTTCAAGTTTATGAGCTAATTAAGAAGATGACAGTTCCTAATAGCTGAGCTAAACTGAAATAAAGTACAAAACATGGAAATTGGAATAGATGAAGAAATATGTCATTAACAACAAAAGAAGATTGATTCTGTATTGAAACATAAGTGTCTTAGTACAATAGCCAAAGAGTATCCAAAATTGAACCCCCTAGTGCTCCAAATGTCTTTGGCTTTATAGCCTTTTACAATCAGTTTCAGATCCTAAAACAATGGATCTGATATTCTAAAAATAGAAAGTCAAAACTGATTTACAAAAGATAAGGAGAGATCCTCAAGATGAGGTCAACCTCTATCTTTTGGTCTTCAAACATTGGTTGAAAGTTGATGAAGTGTAGCTTAGCCTTCCAAGGCTCTTTGATATGTTCCTTTGAAAGTGGAATTCGAATTTGATGATGTGTGCCAAAAACTCCTATCATTTTTCCATTGAAAATGACCAAATCTAGTCAAAAAATTCCCTTTTGACTTTCATCTCCAAGAATGGCCTTTAGATTTTGACTTGATAATTCACCACCTATCTATTTGAAACCTTTTCAAACCATTCTAACCCAAAAATCCTGATCTGGGCGAAAATTTGGCTATTCTGGCCRTGACAGGCATTCAATAGCTAATTTACCCAAAAATCTGCTCTTTAGCTGTTGAAAGGCGCAACTTTCAACAGCTAACTAGTTACAATTTTGCCTTCTGCGCTGGTGAAAGCGCAGATTTTTTCAAAATCAATTTTCTCGGTCATGGAGAGTCCGTTTTGCATGTTTAAATAGTCGATCGACATCTACAAATCCTGAACTTTCCAACGGTGCTTTCAGATCTGCATTTGGAGCTCGGGAAGCTATCAAAATTTTCCCTACAATATTAGGCATCGTTCTTTCAAAAACGCTGGTGCGTTTTTGGTCGCTAACATCTGGCTCCAACTGGGATGGATACCTCCCTGTGAGGTCTCCAAGAACCTAGCAGACCTTGTGCCTTTAGTATTGGGCCATGGAGTCACTCGGCCTTTTCGGTGGTTAATGAGCACACACGGGCTCGCCTAAACCACCAAAAACATAAACTTACCCAAAAATCGAAACTGGATGAATCTCGATTACCTTTTCCGGATCGGATATCAATACAACAACAACTTCAGATACAAAGCATTTCTAGATCCTCTGATATGTGCAGGTAGCCTTCCAAGGCTCGCCAATGTGCTTCACTGGCCAGTCTCAGGTTTCACCACCTATTTCGCCTTAAGATTTGCTAGTTAGCTGGTGAAAACTCTGCCTTTCATCGACTAACTGGTTATAGTTCTGCCCTCTGCGCTGGTGAAAGTTCTGTTTTATCTTTGAGAAGAAAATAATGCAGAGCAGTAATGATCATATCATTAATTTTCTCAATTTGTTTCTGCCAGACTTGTCCATAATATCTGAGCATGGTCTTCAAACATAGATTCACTCTTATCCTGATCTCCGTTGTCACTGCTTCCGCTGTCTAGATCTGAATCACTTACAATTTTAGTTTCCATCCGTACCAGACCCTTTTGCTAAGAGATTTGGAGTATGTCTTCTCTATACAGGCTTGAGTAATCTTTGAAGAACTAGAGAAACTATTGAATGTAGCAAGCTTCCGAACCACAACTGCAAAAAAGAATTTCCAGAAGAGATCTTGCAAAAAAAATAAAAAAATAACTTCTCTAAGAGAACCTGCCAAAATATCAATCTTCTGAAAATTTCCAAGGAGAACTAGGCTGAACAACTCCAAACACTGGACTGCTAAACAACATGTACTCAGCAGTCTTCAAGATCAAACTTGAAACTGCTGAAGAGGATTGTTTAGTTATCTTCAAAATAAAACTGCCGATATGTTTATTGAGTGGAAAGGTGTTACCTGATGGTTGTGGAATATGATTGCATTTTGTGTTGTACCTTGAAAATGTTGAGGCCTTTGAATGCCTCAAGACATGAGGTTCATGCACACCATCTCCATCTGAAATGGGGTGTGATCTCCTTAGCATGAGCTCTAATAAAGGTGTAAAATTAGAATCACATATGGTTTCATTATTCACTTGCAAACCATTTCCTTCCTTATCCTCAAGCTCTGCCCTCTGATAATCTTTTGCCTTCTCATTTACTTCCTATACTGTTAGCAGCACCAGTTACACCCTGTAACCTCACAACTTTTTGAGTTTGGCTATTACTGATACTGCCAGAGCAATTGGCACTTGAATTCTGGTGTCTCTTCCAAATATACTTCCATATATTCTTTAGTTCATTCTTCCTAAGAGGTTTGATGGCTTGTGAAACATGATGAACAGTAGCTAATTTTGCAGATATAGGATCAGTGACAACCTCAACCAGTTTTGGAGAAGTTTCTTTATTTTAACACATGGCTAAATTTGTCTTCATTCATAGAACATGGTCTGAGGCTCCTTGCTAGAGGCCCTACATCTCTGCTCTCTGCCTCAGTCAAATCTTTCCCTTCTAAAGATGTGTTTGGTACCGAAGCTCCAAAGATGAATCATGGGATTTTTCAAAAACTCTATCAGAAGAATCAAAGTGAACATTTCTTTTTCTGTATTGTCCATAGACGAATGTTCCTGAATTATTGATTTGGATGTTGGTGACGAAAGCTTCAGAGAGGATATTTTTTCAACATCAATAATAGAGGGTTCATAATTCAAAAGCAAAGTCTCAATTGTCGAACCCAATTCATCATAACACTTCAATATCAGTCTTGCTACCTGTTCATGGGCACATGCACGAACCACCAAATGCTCTTGTTCATTCAAAAATTCCAAACAGTTCTTGAAAAGCTTAGCACACTTGGAAGAAGGAAGTGGGTTACAGCTCTTCTCGTCTTTGTCYGATGAAYARYTTTTTGATAGAACAGAAAGATCAAAGAGTTGCATCAAACCTCTCCAGCATTTTTGTACAGCCAATAAGAACCTGGATCAGTTATCTTGCAAAATTTCAAAACCGAAAGACCATTCTGCTGGACAACTTGAGGATGAAAGACAACAGTTCCATCTTCAACAATACCTTGACGAAATCTCAACACACAGAGAATATAGGTGGCATCCAATCAATTAAGGCGAAGGTTAAGCGAAAACCGTGACATAACTGACTTGTTAACAGATTTTGAGGTGATAATTGTTCGGGCTTTAATCACAGAAGCGAAATTTGAACCATTCAATACTGGAAACACACAGGTGTATGATAAGTTTGCTCTTCAAACTGGGATTTTGATCATCTGTTGCCACTTTTAAACGAAACTGGAACTTCAGTTGCGCGCCTGTAGGAGAGAATCATGGGATAAAGAACTGCTCTCGGACTCTCTGCAAATCCGATCAAATCCAGAGCATACATAACAATCCTCACAATCTTTGCACGCCGAACGACCAACAGATGCGGAACCACGTCGTCCCACCGTTTGCTGCCACTGGTCTGTTGTTTTTCATTGCTTCTGACACGAGCCTGCACAACTAGACAGTGATGCCAGGCATACGATCCTCCAGACAACATTGGATCTTGGACATAGTTGATGATAACGAACACTCTATACCTGCCGTTCATTTCCCAGTGCATATATGGTTTCTCACAGGTGGGTAGGCAAAATAGAAACTTGGAGATTCAACTTTATAATGTATATCTATTTCTTGCAGCTTTATCCTTCTTTGCATCTTCATGGAACATGTAATGAATCTTTTCGTTATAGATGAATCTTTTCGTTATAGTCGAGGAACTCTTTCCACTTCTTACCAATTTACATATGGGCAGCGTTATTGGTGGCGGTCCTGGTCCACAAGGAAATATTTTCTTGTCTAGCTCTCACACTTGCCACAGCACCACAAATCTCATCGCCTTCGTCAAATTGCTCACCGATCATGGCCAACAAAATGTTAAGCCATAGTTGATACAATCCAGCCTTGCTGCCTCGGGTGTTAGTGGTAGTCCACTTTCCTCCATGGGCGCATATAAGATCCTCCCACTTAGGTTCTATTGCCGCTTTATACACACCTGGAAGACGTGGAAGAAATCTTCAATCCACTCGGTGTGTCCTTGGGGGCAAGTGAGAGTTAAGGTGCTGTCACCTAATCCTCAACTCCTCCGTCTAGGCCAACTCCTAGTGAAGCCAAGGGGGGTAGTCCCTAACAAATATACTAAGGCTTTTAAGCTAAGTACAAAAATTGAAATCTAGGAGTTTATTGATTCTTCAAACCATTAACCATAAACTGAATAAAACATGAACAAATCATTCACCACGATACATAATTAAAAGTACACTTGCATTAAAAGGATACTCAGGTACGTTTGTTATATGCAAGTGAAATTAAGATTACTTTAAAGACAATATCCAATGTGTGAAAGAAGCATGTGGCTTTGCTGAGTGTGAGAACTGAGACCAGTGCCTTAAAGAGAATCGTGGGCAATGTAGTTCGAGTGTTTTATTAAGGGTAAATTAATGTTCAATTAGTGAAATGGTTTGGGCCTCCTTGGAGGTTAACTCTTTGCTTGGAAACTTGCGGAGAGCTTTACCGAAACCCAAATGGTCTCACCAGTAAAACTCACTCAAAGTGTTGGATGTCCAAAACGGGTGGGAAGCCAGGTCCCGAGAGGGCACGCCTTACTTCTCAAGTCACTTCAAGGCGTTTTCCCGCACATCAAATTAACAACTTTGGGGGTTGTCCTAATTAAAACTATCAACCACTGACCAGCACAACGTGTATGAACTTACTCCCAGGAGATCGAGACGAGCTTGCAACTGGAAGGGTCAGGAACCACATTGAGAGCTGAGGGGAATTTGGTTTATTTTAAGACAGAAAATAAAAGTGTGAGACTAATTACTAGATCCACACTGACCAGGACCCTTTCGAGGTCGCTGAGGGGATAGTTTATTTTTTGCCAACAGAAAAGTGAATGTGTGACTAATTACTAAATCCGCGTTGACCAGGCCCCTTTCGAGGTCGCTGAGGGGATGGTTTATTTGCCAAAATTGAAATTGCGTAATTGAAACTAATCTAGCAATTAGTGTTCTACTTGCAGAATGAAAAATTAATCTAAGCTAAAAGAAATTGCAAAAAATGACACAACCACCGAACACACCGCTCCCCCAGGGGGAATGAAGAGCGGTAACTTATAGGCTCACTGATTTTATTATGATCCTTGTACAATTCTTATTGAAGTGACTTGTGACCATTCATTAGGGGGGTCACAAGCCTTTACAATGTTTTACAAAGAACTATGAAGTAGAAATGTACTTCCGGGGGTCCTGGATGCCCCTAATCCGCCCGAAACGGACAGAACCTCCTTCTATCTGTTCGTCAACCTGCACAAAACAGCGAACAAAAGAAGATAGAAGATGCCCAAAAACACTTTGGAAGTGTCTTGGGTTATGAAAAAAAAATCGAAATTTTTTCTAAGTTATTTTTTACAAATTTCGGCAAAAAATGAACTAAGGAACTCAAGCTAAAAAGCTAGTTTCCTTAGGATCTTTTATGGCTGTTATAAACAGCAATATAAGAGCACTTAGATTTGCTAAATATAAACTTGAGAGATCTTTTAAATTAAATCAAATTTCAGCCTTTAAATTTGGAAGTAAAATGCTTGCAAAATTTGACTTTTCTTGAACTAGATCTAGATTAAGATAACAAATTTGAAACAAGAACTCTAGATCTAATCTTTAAAACAACTAACTACTTAGATAAGAATGATTTT
>JASDQU010221342.1:0-17809 GCA_032191745.1 Picea mariana
AAACAATAATTGTTTTCCAAGCTCATATTTCTTCATGTTGGCTTGCAATTAATTGTGGGTTAATATGGCATTACCATATTACAATGTAATATGGTAATCCCATATTACATTGTAATATGGTATACCATATTACAATGTAATATGGCATTACCATATTACATTGTAATATGGCATTGCCATATTACATTGTAATATGGTATACCAATGTAATATGGTAATACCATATCTCATGTAATTTTGTTTTAAAAACTTAATGACATTATCGCAATGTCGACGATAGTTCGTCGGAAAAAAAATTGCATTTTGACCACCGTGGCAATAGCGACGAACTTTCGTCGCAAGTTGCCACAGTTTTTCGCCGCACATACAACATCTTCGTTGTAACTTTGGTTTTGATGAATCCATGTCATCGCTATTTCCACGGATATTCGTCGCAAGTTGACACGGTTTTTTGTCGCACATACAACATCTGCGTCGTAAGTTTTTGACTTGTCAAAACTTTTCGACACAATTGTGACGATATTTCATCGTAATTGCCACGGTTGTTCATTGTACTTGCGAAGATATTTTTCCAGAATTGCGACGATGCAAAGGTTTAACCGAACTTGACTCTGGTGACACGTGGAGAGATAATTTCATTGATGTTTCCATGCACACCTGGATCGTCGATAGAGCGACGAAATTATTCCGACGAATATGTGTGGCAATATCAACAAAAAACCATCACAAATTTGGTCATATCTACTAGTGTTTGAAGGTAGCGAAGAGAATTCTTCGCTATATTAAAAGGTGTATATATTATCTTGATATAAAATTTTGTAGGAAAGGTATCAACCGATTGGGTGGCATACCAATATAAGATATTGTAGTAAAGCTATGAACCAATTGAGTGGCATACCAATTTGGATGGGAATGGAGATGGAGATAATAAGAAACCAATTTCTTGTATGTGTACCATCTTGATTTTAAATTCATAATATGATAATGTAAAATGTATAAGATTATAATGGCTAAATATTGAGGTGTAGTTAATGTTAGCATAGAAGTAGTGGTGATTTCCAACCTAATTGCTGAGATTAAAGATTTTATTTTAATCAGTTAGCTACAATATATAGTAGATCAAATATTAATACAAGTAAATAAAAACCTTATTTGCTCATAGTGAGATGAAGTATGTTGATTTTTGGTATAGAAAAAATTTGTGTCATTTGTTTGCTGAAGGAAAATTGATCAAATTGTTGATATCTTTAGCAAGCTACTTAAAAAAGAGTAAGTTTTGTTGATAAAGAAATGTTGGAATAACAAGTTCATAAGTTGGAGATTTGGATGCACCCAAAGTGATCAATGTTGAGTGTATCTTTCTTATCTTATATAAGTTAGTTATGTTGTAGGTTATATATAAATGATCTTATGGAATGGTTTATCATTCATGATATATATGATCCATTGTATTTTAAGTCATGCTAACTTGTGTTTGATGTAAATTGCTATCGTTTTGGTAAAAAACGCCTAGAGATGTTCACTTTCAACAACTACTTTCGCATGCATCCATTTCCTTCCTGACATGACTTCAACATAATCAATTATGATTAGAAACGCGGAGAAAGGACACTGCTAGAGTTTCCAGACCCCTAGTAGCTTGCGACTCCTCCCGCACGAAGATCTCAAAGGTTTTTATAACCATACGAGAATTCCACGACTGCTTAATCCCTAAACCTTCTATTCGTAACGCTTCCCAAACCCTCTATCAGTGGTATTTTATCATATTTAGCATGCACGACAAGTCTTTAGAAGATTAGCGTGCACGACAAGTCTTCATAAGCGTACCTCCGTAGAAAAGCATGTTATTTATGATTTTCCCGCTGGCAGAAACCTCAATCTTGATCAATGTATGGACTGAATCTATTAAAAGAGAAGGGTGCAAGGGAGTCGGTCCCAGTCTTTCAATGTAAAACTACAGTGATAGCTACAATGGAACCGATTTTGAGAATGCATGGTAGTAGAGGCAACATATTTTTTGCACTGAATAGGTTGTGGGATTTCACACTCATATACCTTAACAGATTTATCTCCATGATTCAAAAATGGGTTTTTCTTCTGATCGGATACAACATAATCATTTCAATGAATTGAACACTGGACGTAGATTCCTAGGTATGCCACAGAGTTGAATCCTATGTTAAGGAGTTCACATCTTATATACACACATGAAGATTTATGATCAATATTGTCAAGGAGATAGTGCATAATCCTTGTATACATGCCTGTACTCTGAGTATACATGCCTGCATCCTGCATGTTTTTCCCATCTCAAAAACTCGAAAAATTGGTGGTTTGTCGAGATTTTAGGGTTCTAGATTGGTAAATCTTGAGTTAAGGACTGGTAAGGACTCTGTGAACTGTTTTTATCGACACCTGAAAGCGATTTTAGTGTACTCTGGGAGTGGGTTTTGACTAAAATGGCGGAGCTCAACCAAAAAAATGAACACAACCCGTCTTTGATAGGGAAAATGGGAAGATATACAGTTTTTATCAAGCCCCCTCCCATCACTGCTAGACCGACAACTGCCAGTCCTAAGCCCAAGAATGTTGTGGACTTGGAGGGCCAAGCCTCCCTTGTTGTTGCTACCCCACCAGAGACATTGATCGATTCTGTTTTGGGCTCGATTTCTAATGCCATTGCTAAAATCCAACATGTGCATTCAAGAGTGGATGAGTATCTCGCAGATTGGTTTGGTTTGAATCAATCTAATTACCAATTGGATCTGAATGAGTATCTAGAAATGAAAAATATGGAAACAGAGCAAGAGAAACCAAAAGAAGCAGTAGGTAAGGGACAAGAAATGCAGTAGATTGGTGAGCATGTTATGAAGGTATATTTTCTCACCCTTCTCCTGGAACTGATAGTTATGTTAAAATATTTTAGTACATGTACCAATATTGTTCTTGTGAGGTACTTTGGATCAGATTGAGAGGAAAACAAGTCACCAAGAGAAAGTATAGACCATAAATGGAAATAGAGAGACCAACAAGAAAAACAAAATGATTATATAAGAGAAAATATGGGTTTATATGTGACCTTATCAAGGAATTTGATAAAACGAAACACATGGGCCTCTTGGAGTGTTACATGTATAATGCTCATATTATGTCTTTGTTTGTTTATGCCATGTACTGTAAATATTATTTGATGGAACCCTTTTACCTGCAATGTCCTCCCATACTATGCCATTTTAGAGTATATCTCAAGTGTGCTTTGAAGACTAGTTTAAAAGGTTTGTATCTTTGTCCACTTCTGATCAAGTTGAGCATGCATGTGTAGTGTCACCCACTGTAGGTGGATTATTATTTCAATCTCTACAATAAGTTTTCAAGGCTCCTTTAAGGATCACTATCTCAATCACTTCGACAAATATAGCAGGTGTGAGTTGTGTGAGTCATTTACAATTAGAGCTAAATTATTAACCTTCAGCTACTAGTTTGTAACAACCCAAATTGGATTGCAGATGAAGAGGTTGCAGACCATTTTGGCACAAAGACAAAATCCCAGTGTTGTGGGTGGTCAAGCCCAGGTTTCAGTTTTGAAACCAGGCTCTGATACCATGTGTAAGGCATTTCATACAAAGCCGAAAAATAAATAAAAAATCTATTCATCTTCTTCCAAAAATAAATTCAATTTAGTTCAAGGTATTCCTTTCATGATTTTCTTTACAACAACATAATAATCAACAACAACATAATAACAATATAAAATTCATAAAATACGTACCTCTACCTATATATTAGTTGATTTAGTCCCTGGTTCTCTTGTTATTGAGATTGCCGAAACTGCCCAACTGAATATTAACCTCCCAACCAACTAGGAACAACTTTTCTGGCTCCCTAGCTCCAGGAATCCTTCGGTTTCTTGGCCCCCCAGCCCAAAGTTCCCTGCAATAGCAGTGCCCTATGAGAGTTTCCAAAATGCCCTCTTTTCCCCATTTTTCTCCTCCTACTCCTTTACTTTTTGCAGAAATTTCCAATCCAAAATGAGACCCCTCTCCAAGTCCCCTCCTCTCTTCCTTATCCTCCTCTCTCAAATATCGCTCATTAATTTCCCAACAACTTTATCCCCCCATTAATTACTTCACCCACCTTTTAATAATAAAATAATAAAAGACTAATTTAATATATTTTAATAATTAAATAAATTTAAATTAAAAACTATGATAAAAATTAATCAATTTGAGTTGTTACACAAATCAATAATAACATTCACTGGATTACGCAGTATAAATATTTGACCTGTATCATGACTAGTTGCAAAAAGGTGTGCAAATCTTATTTGAATCAGACATAGGTTAACGTTAAGAACCCAATGCTTTTTGTGCATGTGCATACGATTTTTGTACATTCATGCTTATGAGTCGGTTATCGTCACATTTGGACTTTGGTAAATAATGATTTTATTTTTGGTGCACTCTAAACTTGCTAGGGTTCAGTTTGATTTTTTTTTATTTTTTATATATATGTTATAAATTAGAAATTTTGTGGTCATTACCATCATTTTTATTTAAAATTCATTATTATTAAAAATATATATTTTAATGGTTAACATTGCACAATTAAATTTGAAAAAGGACTAAATCCATTTTTATCATAAAAATATTTTTATTTAAAATTTAATATTAAAGTTAAAAATATATTTTAATTGTTAAAATTATACAATTCAATTTGTAAAGGACTAAATCCATTTTTATAATAAAAATATAAAATTCAATGACAAAAAGTTGTAACTTTAACCATAATATTTTTTTAAAAATAAAAGTAGAACCTTGTATTAATGACATCCATAAGCTATACATAGACAAGTGTTAGGCACATGTATCGCCACAAGAGGGAAACGAGGACAGGTGGCTACTTGATGTTCATATATTGACACATCCTTCTGAGTTTTAGCTTTGCTGGAACTAAAATGTTTACACAAAAATTACAGTTTGTCTGCGAAAACAAAAATATGCAAACCATGTTCTACAACCTTCTGCTTAGGCTAGCTATAGACATAGCTGCCATGACTGAAACTACATAGACATAATAAGAAGAAACTGCTAGTTCATTTATCTTTCTGTCGTGGTATGCTAGACCAATGACTCTGCAACTAAAAAAGACAAAAAAATGAAACCTTGAAACATCAATCCATAACTGGGCCTGGTTGTCCATGTATTGTGTAGACTGGGGTGAATCGCTGACTGCAAGTCGGGCATTTGGTGCATGCAAGAGAATCCGTGAGCGCATTGAACATGACATCCATCTATTGGCTGAGGACTCTCTGTGAGTGCACCTGGTTATCCTGCTTCTACCTGATCTCGAAGAGGAATCAAAGGTGCTCCTCCACGAGCTAGTTGGCGAAATGTTGTGGCTGATTTTCCTCCTCCTTGCCAGCTGTGTTGTCATCCCCTGTGGTGATATCTTCGGTTGTTCCTTCTTTGTTATCTAGTTCCCAACTTGGAGGAATCTCCTCCTCTACCTTCCAGCTTCCATCGCCATAGTCGAGGTCGCCAGACTTGACGTTGGGACATGCCAAGAGGTTGGTTTCCAGAGTGGGGCGCGCACCCAAGGGTGGCACCTCCGCTTTTACCTCGCTCGGTCTGTGAAGCGATGGAGGAGATGAGGGGTAGTGAGAAGTAGAGGAGGTCGCCTCCAATTTTATTGGACGGGCTCCATGGAGCTGGAGAGGAGTGGACTGCGTCCTCTAGGAAGTGTGTGGTGGGCTGGCAAAGTGAGCGATGAGCACTCTCTGGGAGGGGGTAAGTCTGTTACCATGAGAGAGGGTGTTGTTGTTGCGGGCACCCCTCTTGGAATTTCCGCGTTCCCGAGGCATGCTGGGGGGTATGTGGGTGTAGGAAGGAGGAAATGGAGGCTGGGGAGAGATGCAGGGAGTGATGGAGGGAAACAAAAGTAGAGAGGGAAAATGGAGTGGAGGAAGATGGTGAGGATGCCTCTGGTGTGTGGAAAGAGGTTGCAGAGAGGAAAAGTTCGAGAATTTTCGTGAGAGCCGAAGAGCTTAGCAACAAGAGTGCACCAGGAAGGGCAAGGAATGGACTGAGGCTCTTGATCAAAGGCATGATTGCCCCTCTTTTCACCATTGAAACCTGAAATGACCACCGTGTCCGCCATTGAAGTCTGAGATGACAGTTGTGTCCTCCTGGTACACCCTGCATGGCTGGCTAGCTCGCACAGATTCGCTCTCCAGGTGGCACTCCATCCGAGTAACTCTAACCATAATATTAAAAATATATATTCTAATGATAAAAATTACATAACACAATAACACAATTTTGGAAAAGGACTAAATCCACTTTTATAATAAAAATATAAAATTGAGTGACGAAGAGTTTTAACTCTAACCATTCTTTTATAATAGAATTCTAGTGAAATTGCCCCCAAAAAGTCTAACTAGTAAACCTTTTAGATTTCTCTTTCATTCTTTTCACGTGACCAGCATGAAAGACGACCAGATGATTGGAGATAAGTCACAAAAAAAATAGAGTCGCGTTTTTGTATACCTCGATAAAATCTGAGATGGATGAAGTTTTAATGGCTAGGCATCAGGATACAGGTCAAAGTTTTATGCCTCCCAATCGTGCTCACGGATATATTGCTCTTTCCATCACGACCGTAATATCGTATTACGACTTTCCAACGCGTACATAGACTGTAAAACACTTTGTCTACTTCTTATCAGGAGAATGGTAGGTCTGAATGTCATCTTTGACTCAAATTTGAATATCTCAGGATAAACTCACTGCCTATATATACTACTTATCTAATACTTTTTCTTTATCTCAGCATTCTATCTGCAGAATCAANATCCTGAGATATTCAAATTTGAGTCAAAGATGACTCAAATTTGAATATCTCAGGATAAACTCACTGCCTATATATACTACTTATCTAATACTTTTTCTTTATCTCAGCATTCTATCTGCAGAATCAATCTTACACTGAAAGGGCTCAAAGATCAATTTCAATCTTCAGAAGAGTGCCAACACATAGCTTCGACTCCAGTTTGTTCTCATACACTACAAGCAAGCAGAATCTGATTTCTAATTATAAACTATCACAGAATATGGTTCAATTTCCATTTCCCCTTGAATGAAATGATTTGTGGGCTTCTCAGACGAAGCCCTCATTGTGTCCCTCTTCACCAACTACTAATGCGAACAGTGACGGGCCTGCACAAGTAAGCCAACCGCAGGTTGCTAAGTTGTGGCGAGAAATCCAGGGAGTCAACTCTTGGAAGGGACTTCTTGATCCCATGAATCCCGTTCTCAAAGATGAGATCCGGAGATACGGTGAATTTGCGGAGCTTTGCTATGACGCTTTTGATGACAGACACTACTCTGAATATTATGGAACATGTAAGCACAGTAAACGCTCTCTTTTTGGGAAAATTTGTTTCCCTCTTTCTCTATCCCGTACTCTCCCCTCTCTCTACCTATCCCTCCCTCATTCTCTCTCTACCCCTTCTCTCTCTCATTCACTCACTCACTTTTCCCCAACTATTAAAATTCATGTTTACAATTAGCCTGAAAATTTCAACATATATTAACCTTGCAATCAGCGTGTGAGAATTTTATCATAATCATGAGTTGTAGCTGTCTTTTTTTTCTACATACAAGGATTAGGCCTAAGTGAAGTTTTGAATTATTTCTCTAAAATGTTAAATTGATGGTGATGCCTATCAACATTCACCATCCACTACAATAGTGGATGTGCTAGACATAAATTACAACGCATAAATATCAATGCCAAGTTGGAGAGTTTTTATGTTTATATGTTTTTAATTAAATATTTTAAGCTTCCAATTAACCTAAAACAAAACAAAAATTGTTAGATAATGTTCTTAATCAATAAAAAAATAAATTAAAAAAATTAAAATATAATTAAAAAAATAATAAAAAAATAAAATTAATATGATATTTAAACTTTTAAAAACATTATGAAATAAAAAATAATTCAAAAGTCAAATCCTAACAGATTATAATATAACTTGTATTTGAATAGATGTTGCCATATTCTCTTACTAGTCTCTAAATCAATGAATGAATTGAGAGCAATAACTTCTTTGCATTTATGAATTCAAAGGTTTATTATACTTAATTTGTTTATTATTTTACTTTTACATAATACTACGATTAAAAATTCATTGTAGTGGCTTGTTAATTACCACTTAATTTGTTTACTATTTCACTTTTACATAATACTACGATTAAAAATTTGCTGGGGTAGCTAATCAATTGCCACAAAACTTACTTAACTTTTAACATCTACCTCTTCACTGTTAATTTTTTACATTTTAACATGAAAAAATTAAGTACCAAATTCCTTCACCCAAAAGGCTATTTACATTAATTCAATATGAATTTGTATTAAGCAATAAACCATATGAAATGAAAGATAAAACAACCAAACACATTTAAATTAGAGTTAAGAATGTCTATATCACATTAAGTAGGTTTAATATATGAGCTAAAGTATAATGGGGATACATTTTACATTTAAATATGAAAAAAAATTTGTTTCAAATCCATCTGAAACATATGTAAATTAACATAACGAGTTTAAAGTCTAAAATATTAATTCCTTGCATATATACAGGCCTAGAAATCACATGGAGTTTATCTTTGAGAATTGTCTAACTGTTCTACATTTTGGCTTTTTTTCACCTAAATCCCGTGACATAAATATGCACAAAATCACTATTTTATGTTATTTAAAAACCATTTTTGAATGTAGAAATGGATTGAGCAAACTGAAAAACCCCTAGGGCACTTGGATTATATAGAAATAATCATTGAAATATGCATATCTAACAATTTCTCGCTGGATTTCGAGCAAATATCCCCATAAAATATTGTCAGTAGAATGTTTAGACTACAACTTATCTTTATGTTTATGAAGCAATTTCACATATCCAAGAATCATAATGGCATGTGCATCATGCCCACAATCATGCATTTTTCTAATGTGCATACTCTTGTGCTCCCAATCCATGAGTTCCTTCACATCACAAGTTAAATCACTGAACCCGTAAAGGTCAAATATTTGAATGGTGTACTCATTTGGTTGTGGTATGGAGTCATTTATGTTCCTCCATGATATTAATACATGTTTTAATTAAGCCTTGTGTACCTTACTCCCCTTATCAGAGAATGGAGAGGACTCAATGCAAGTTAGGAAGACCTTTCATAGCCACATAGGTGTTTTTTATACACCCCAATGTGCTTACTAAAACGATTCTTGAGAGCAATAAAGCTACTATATCCAGAGAATTTTCTTGGTACAAGAGGTGAAGTTTGTTTATAGGGAATTTCCCAAACCCTGAGCAACATTTTATTATCAACTTTGCTATATTGTTTTTATCTTAAGAATAGTCACAATTTTATTCCTTGAAATTGTCGTTAGACTTATTTTGCTCTTTGGTTTGTTGATGTCATGTTCATTAATGCAACGGAAAATCGACTGCAACACACACACAAAATTACAACACACACCCTGCTACAGAATGTACATCAAAAAACAAAAGAGAAATACTTTTTCCAAATAATGAGGAATCCACTAGGACTAAAACACTAGAAAAAAACACGAATTTCAATACCATTCATTTATTAATTCAATGCAGAGAACATATTTCTACATTAAATCGAGATTGTGCTAAAAATACCGCCATAAATTGATGCTTATGTGGCTACAAACCACTACGAAATCGTACACAGGGTAATGGTCTGCAGGTATGGGATGAGATTTTGTTCACCCTTCCCATGTGCTCACCCAATTTGGAATCTTTCTCTCCAGTCCACCTTCTACAATTTCCTTGCCTTGTGGTTTACGAACCCCTTCAAAATCGTGCTCCATTTCTTTTTCAAACTCCTCTTTGGTTCTCTCTGTCTTCTAGATTGCTTCAATTTCCTCTTGGCATCGGGTCACGTTTTTACCTTTAGCCACGGGTTCTTTTTTTTTTTTTAATGGTAATTGTGACTCATCATGAATGCATATCAGCGTGGAAAAATCAAATGTGTATGACCATAGTGTTGCAAATAAAGAAATCTCATGAAACTTGTAAAATTTCATTATGTGCCCATGTTTCGACACGAGTTTCAACACGTGTTTCAAAATGACACTTGTATGTGGCATTTCAGCCCGAGTTACGTGTTTCAACACAATTTCAACATGAGTTTCAACACATGTTTCAACACGAGTTTTAGCATAGCAAGAATAATTGCAGGAGTAATCAACAGTTCGAATTTACAGCAAATTGACTAAATAAAATGGAGCACTAACAAAGTCCTTATTCCACTTATTTCCTATTTGCAGAATGGAAATATTTTTGGGTGATGCGGATTGCCCAAGCCCAAGGATGCTCCTGCATTAGACACCCCTAGTAAAAGAAACATGAGCTCCAACTCATGTGCATATCACTACTAAAGTGAAGAGTTTTTCATATGTGCTAATTGATGTTCAATCTCCCACGATGCATCCTCTGCTCCTCGATTCTTCCACTTGATCAAATATTCCATGTACTCCTTTCGATGAGTCTTCTTACCAATTATGGTTGCAAGAATTTCTTTAATCTGTTCGTCATAATTAATTGGTATATGTTGTTCCCATTCGCTGAGGGTACCTTCATCTGCTCTTCTATCCCCTTCATGAAACTCAGAGAGGTCAACAACATTGAATGCAAGAGATATGTAAAATTTCTTAGGAAGTTCCAATTGATAAGCATTATCAGAGATCTTTTTAAGAATTTGGCATGGACCTATCTTATTGTACTTGAGTTTATTATATGTGCCTCGAGGAAATCCCTCCTTCCTCAAGTGATCCATCACCATCTCACCCTCTTGGAATACCTTCTACCTTCTATGTTGATCTTCTCTTTGTTTATAAATATCATTGCTGGTCTACAATTTCTTCTTTACCTTTTCTTGCAATTCATGCATGTTGTCCACAAAATCATTCACATCAACATTATTCTTTCCTTCCAAATCTGGAAATGCAACCAAATCTACCACACCTTTTGGCGAACTTCCATAAAAAATATAAAATGGACTCTTTCTCGTAGATATGTTCACTGAATCATTATATGCGAATTCATCTTGGGCCAATGCCAAATCCCATTGACTAGGATTCTCTCCACTTAAACTTTTCAACAAATTTCCTAGACTTATGTTCACTACTTCTGTTTGATCATCCATTTGAGGATGATACGTTGAACTATACAACAAATCTGAGTCTAATTTTTTCCAGAGTGTCCTCCAAAAATGCCTAAGAAATCTCATATCACGATATGAAGTAATACTCTGTGGTAATCCATGCAATCTGGCCACTTCTTTGAAAATAAATGCAACTACTTCACTAGCATCATTAGTCTTCTTACTGAAGTGTGCCATTTTCGAAAATCTACCCACCACTACCACTGTTGAATCATGCTTTCTTCCAGTCATAAGAAATCCTAAGTCAAAATCTATACTGATGTCCTCCCAAGGTTCTTTGGGTATTGGTAATGGAGTATAGAGTCTTGTGTTCTGACTTTTTCCTTTTGCTAGTTGACAAATCCTACAACCTTCAACAAAATTTCGAACATCCTTATTAAATATGGGCCAAAAGTACCTCTACTTTCCCAAGGCTAGGATCTTATCCATCCCAAAATGTCCTCCTAAACCACCACTATGTATCTCTTTAATGAGATTTAGTCGCATGGAACTTTTGGGAATACACAACTGCTGATTTTTTAAACAAAAACCCCTCCTGGATATGGTAGTCCAGATATTGTGTTCTATCTAAACTCCAAGGCACCTTACATGCCTTCCAAGCTTCTGAGAAAGCTATTTCTTCTTCATACAATGTCTTTAGATAGTTCAAGCTTACCACTTCTACCGGCATGGTATTGAGTAACTCTATCCTCCGACTTAATGCATCATCTACCTTATTGGACTTCCCAGACATGTGCTTCAATAGAAAATAATAACTTTGCAAGAATTCTACCCATTTAGTATGCTTTTGATTCAAATTACCTTGGATGTTAATGTACTGCAGAGCTTTGTGATCCGGGAACAAGACAAACTCCTTCGACAATAGATAATGTCGTCATTTCTTCAAAGCTTGCACAATAGCATAAAATTCCTAATCATAAATTGAATACTTCTTTCTGGACTCATTCAATTTCTGGATGAAAATTACAATGGGTCTACCTTCTTGACTTAGAACTGCTCCAATTATTGTTCCACTAGTGTCACAATCAACCTGAAACATGTTATTAAAATATGGTAATGCTAATATTGGTTGCGCTGCTACTCTCTTCTTCAATTCTTCCAATCAATTCTCTGCTACTGTAGCCCACTTAAACACTCCCTTCTTCATACATTCTGTAAGAGGCACACATATTTGGCTAAGGTTCCTAATGAATTTATGGTAAAATCCTGCCCATCCATGGAAACTCCTCACATCGAATGTGCATCTTAGTGTTGGCCATTCAAAGATAACCTTTACTTTCTCAGGATCCATTTTTCAGTCATTCCTCTCATGGTGTAAGACATGGAGGAATTAATGTGTAGGGGCTAGCGGCCGAGGTTAATTACTCCCTCGGTTGCTCAATTCTAGCTGTCCTCCCAGGTGGCACCCCATCCAGGTAACTCTAACCATAATATTAAAAATATATATTCTAATGATTAAGATTACATAATTCAATTTGGAAAGTACTAAATCTAGTTTTATAATAAAAATATAAAATTGATTCGTCTCCCCGCAGCCTGTGAGAATTCGTTTGGCGTTATTTTGTGGTTCCGCTCGGTGGCCTGCGGGGAGACAGAGGAACCGTGGCTCACTCGTTACATTGATTTCAATCGATGCATTCTGATGGGTGACAAATATGGGGGAACCTCGTTCACAAGGTGGGTCTCCGCGCTCAGGAAACGCCGACTGATTTACTGCACCCTCTTTGCGTGCGAGGGGGTATTTCCATACATCCTGGTTACGTGAGATCTGAGAGAATTCAATCAGGGTTCACACATGAAGAAGTTTCCACAGAGCCGAGTGCTTCCGGAAGTTTACAGTTATGGAAGTGCTCTTCAAAGACAACCTAGGTCGATTACTAGCCAGTCCTTTCTCTTTATTTGGTACCTTGGTCCTCTCCTCTTTATCTGTAACTGTTGCTCGTTCCTCGTGATTCGGGTAGCGGCGGGTTGTTTTGGTCTCTCAAATACCAAGTTCCTTTGTCGAACTCCTTCCCTATAATATTATTATTATTTGAAGCAAGGCTCTTTCTATGAACCATGGCTTCCACGATATCCTCAAAATCTGCCTGCAAATCGTTAGTTCCGCGTATTCTTTCAAGCATTGCTCGCCCCTTTTCCATGTTCTCTCTCTTAATTAGATTGTTGGGTGTATCTGGAAGCCCCAACGCTCCTGCTGTCATTATTCCCGCGGGAACCACTGCGAGGGCTAGGGAAACCAACCATCCCCAACTGCCCTGGATTTTGTTTGTGCAATAGTTTATCAGATTAGATGCCAGGATGTCGATCGTTGTGAACAATGTGAAGCCTATATTAAGCGCTCCTCTAAATCTGGCTGGGGCCATTTCGGACAGATACACTAGAACTGCCTGCAACAGCAAGAAAAAAAAGGATAAATCGTCCAACACAGTTAGAGAAATGAATAGGTCAAAGGAGATGTGGAGAACAAAACCCGCCATGTAAATGACCAAGCAGTCAGAGGTGCTAGGTTCAAGCACATCTGCAATTTAGGAGGCACATTTCCTTTGATGTTTTATGTTCCACCATGCCCAGCCGAGGCACAACCAGTTACGAACTCGGGCAGGAGTCCACTTTGGGTGCAACTATGACCAGTGTTGCAGTATATCTAGCGGTGTGGAGTCCGTGAGGTGTGAAGTTGGTGAAGTAGCGGTGTGGAGTCAGTGAAGTAGTGGTGTGGAGTCGGCGGTGTGGAGTCAGTGAAGTGAAGTGAGAGCACATACATCACATGACTATGGAATAAGAAGTGATGTCTATGGAAGAAGAAGTGTTGTACATCAAATTTAATACAAATGGTGGGTTCTAGTTGGTGGAAGACAGATGAAGAAAAAGTGAGAGAACTCCCCTAAAAGAACACCCTCTGCTTAAATATAAAATTCAATGACAAAAAGTTGTAACTCTAACCATAATATTAAAAATATATATTCTAATGATTAAGATTATATAATTCAATTTGGAAAGGACTAAATCCAGTTTTGTAATAAAAATATAAAATTGAATGACAAAAAGTTGTAACTCTAACCCTTCTTTTATAATAGAATTACAGTGAAATTGCCCAAAAAAGTCTAACTAGTAAATCTTTTAGATTTCTCTTTCATTCTTTTCAGGTGACCTGCATGAAAGACGACCAAATGATTGGACATAATTCACACAAAAAGAAAATCCCTTTTGCTGAAAGAGCCCTTCGGAGAAATCGGTCTTTTATAGATTGATTCTAGAGTCCCGCTTTTGTATCCCTCAATAAAATCTGAGTTGGATGAAGTTTTAATAGCTAGGCATCAGGATACAGGTCAAAGTTTTATGCCTCCCAATCGTACTCATGGATATATTGCTCTTTCCATCACGAGTGTAATATCGTATTGTTGGAATATATAATTCCTACTTATCTAATATGATGTATTAAGAAGTAGAGTCAATCTCTACGTGAGTTGTGTGATCTTATTATTAGGAGTTTGTTAGGGAGTTGGATTTATGAGATCCTAGATTCATATTTATGGTTGAGATATTTTCTCAATCTCTCATCATATAATTGGAATAAGTTAGATCTGAGCCACAAATATATTGTATAATGGAATCAAGTAATCAAGTAATCTAATAGTGTTGTGTTATAATGTCTCTCTCATTTGTTATTTTGGTAAGAGAGTGTTAGGGTTGGGCATGACTCCTTCACGGGAGTGCCCAGGCACATGTGGAGAGTAGAGGAGTGTGTTTGACTGATTGAAGCTTGCAACGCTGTATGTTCTTGCTATTGGCGATGAGATTCAACTGGTGTGGTAAGAAATTGTGTGGTTAGTGTGCGATTGGGGAAGAAATTGATAGTGGAGGAACAAATGATAACAACGATCAGAACCTATTGAGTTTTGTAGTTTCGAGATACAGCAGGTTGATGGGATCATCCATAACGAAATCACAAAATAAAACACATTGAAAGGTGCACTAGAGTGGAGGAACTAGTATTGAGTGGAGCGCCCAGCTTATTGGGTTTAGCACCGAGTTTCCAATTCATAAATTGAAATTGCCATATAGAGTTTTCCTATTCTGTGATGAAGGCATTAGCAAGGATTTGGTGATGCTGGGAATGGCCATGGAGAAGAAGAAAGCTAAGTTCGGTTTGGGGCGACAGTCATCCACGACGCCAGAGCGAGAGGAAAATACTGAAGAAGACAGAGAGAGAGAAATGACGGAAGACAACATGCAGCTTCTTTATTTGGCCAATGGAGGGGATGTTGCGGCCATAGAGGCTTTGCTTGACTCAGGAACGGATGTCAACTCTATGGATTTCGATCGCCAAACCACCCTTCATGTGGCCACTTGCGAGGGTCGTAAGAATGTGGTCGCTCTACTCCTCAGTAGAGGAGCCAACGTCAATTCCCAAGATCGATGGGGCAGCATGCCACTTGCAGATGCTATACATTATAAAAACTATGATGTGTGCAAGCTTTTGGAGGAAAATGGTGCAATGCTGCCGATGGCTCCTATGCATGTCACAAATGAATGTGACATTCCAGATTATGAAGTTGATCCCGATGAGTTGGATTTCAGAAACGGTGTTCAAATTACAAAGGGAACATACCAAATTGCGTCATGGAGAGGAATATGAGTTGCTGTAAAGAGATTTGGTGAGGACGTCCTTACAGATAGTGAAAGGGTGAGCGCATTTAGGGACGAGTTGGCTTTGTTGCAGAGAGTGTGACATCCAAATGTTGTTCAGTTTTTAGGTGCTGTCACTCAGAGCATTCCCATGATGATTATCACTGAGTACTTACCAAAGGGTGATCTGTATGCATATCTGAAATGAAAAGGATCATTGAAAGCACTGAAGGCAGTGAGATTTGCCCTTGATATTGCAAGGGGAATGAATTATTTAAATGAGAATAAGACAACACCCATTATCCATCGATCTTGCAGACTGTTGACTGCATGAATTAAAATTGAAGGGCGTCTGACAAACCGCTATCCATGATATTGCAGAGGACTCATTTCTTTTTGAGTTTTGGAGAGGAGCTGCAATTGTTGAGTAAAGGAGTCATAAAGCGAGAGGTTGTTATTGTTGGAGTTTGTTGTTGTTCGCGCCATTACATGGAGGTGTTATAGAGAAATGAAGTGAGGTGTACATGTTCATTCTTTCAAACTCACAAAAGTAAGAAAGTGAGATTGAGTTGTGCTTATATTTCTAGTTTGAATGTGTGATGACAGTTATTCAAGTTGTGTGAAGTGGTTGTGTGTCTTGGTCAAGAATGATGATGAGATGTAAATGGACATATGTAATGGGTTTGTAATATTGGGCATATGATTGGTGAGAGTATTGTTGATATTTTATGTAACTGATTGAATTGTTGTAGGGGGTGCATGATCGGTTGTACCCGACACCCCACGTTATGGTCCAAATTGTAATGCTTAGCCATGGGCAAGCTAAATTCCCCAAGTTTGTTGTAAGCCCTGATATAAACAGGCATACGTGTTGTAGCACAAAAGCGTGTGTGATCACAGGATGTGATAC
Organism: Picea mariana; assembly: GCA_032191745.1. Classification (NCBI taxonomy): domain Eukaryota; kingdom Viridiplantae; phylum Streptophyta; class Pinopsida; order Pinales; family Pinaceae; genus Picea; species Picea mariana. Next base: position 16,789 of record JASDQU010221342.1, read on the forward strand.
TCTATCATAGACAGAGGTTGTTGTATCAAGTTGTGGAATTAACCACTAGGGTAGGTACGAGGGTGGTAGGTGTACTCGTATGCTAGCTTGATGTTGAATCAGAGACTTTGGATCTTCGATTCAAGGTGGGGATGTGAGATGGAAGAATCTCAAAGTGTGAGACCAAGTTGTGAGTCTCAAAGTGTGAGGGACCAAGTTATGTTTAAGGAAGAGTTTAACATTGATGAACCATGTAGTTGAAAAAAATTCCTAGAGAACTAGCAGTTACAGCGGTAGATGACCCATGTATTCTAGTAGAAGGATTGTGCTTTGTATGGACATCAATAATTATATGCAGGCACAAGGTACAAAAGGAAGCAAAAACAAAGTTCAAGGATGAAGCCAGTAGGAAAGCAAGCTCAAGTGAAAATTTGAAGCCATGACAGTGATGAAGATATGACCACAAAGATATTTAGATAAGTAGTCATTAAGGGAGAGTGTTGGAATATATAATTCTTACTTATCTAATATGATGTATTAAGAAGTAGAGTCAATCTCTACCTGAGTTGTGTGATCTTATTATTAGAAGTTTGTTAGGGAGTTGGATTTATGAGATACTAGATTCATGTTTATGGAATCAAGTAATCTAATAGTGTTGTGTTATAATGTCTCTCTCATTTGTTATTTCGTTTTCCAAAGCGTACATAGACTGCAAAACCCTTTGTTTACTGATTATCTCACTAGAATGGTAGGTCTGAATGTCATCTTTGACTCAAATTTGAATATCTCAGGATAAACTCACTGCCTATATATTCTACTTATCTAATACTTTTTCTTTATCTCTCCATTCTATCTGCAGAATCAATATTACAGTGAAAGGGCTCAAAGATCAACTTCGATCTTCCGAAGAGTGCCAACACATAGCTTCGACTGCAGTTTGTTCTCATACACTACAGGCAAGCAGAATATGATTTCTAATTATAAACTATCACAGAAGATGGTTCAATTTCCATTTCCCCTTGAACGAAATGATTTGTGGGCT
>JASDQU010221343.1:0-13246 GCA_032191745.1 Picea mariana
TGTTGAAGCAGTCACCATATTTATATTTGTTTGCAAGTATTTGACTTATCTAAGATATAAAGTCCTTGTGAAACACAACCTGATACCTTTAAACTATGAACAAAGGATGCAAAACTAAATCATGCACATTTAGCATTTAGGCCTATCGTAAATAAAATTACTTGCTTTGATAAATGACAATAAAATGGATAAGGGTTTGTCCATGTATAAAACCAGGTTTGAAACCTAGGTGGACATAAAGATTTAGAAGAATTTTTGTAAAAAAAAAGAGAAAATATTAAGTATAAAAAAAATATGTCAAGGCCAAAGAAGAATGGATATTATCAATGACAATATGTTGGAAATACAAAAGGAATAAGTCAAAATACATTTTGGAAAGTTGCTTAGTAATGGACATCAGAGCAAGTTCCAAATGTTGAATATCAAGCCCATACCTACTACTAGGATGTCGGGTAAAAGAAGTGTTTTGAGCAAGATCAACATAAAATGAGGTTGTTGTATTACATCATCGCAATTTGCTATCAATTCAACCAATTTGTATAACCCTCTTCCTCCCATGATAAATTTAAAAGTTCCTATATAAGGATTGGTGAAGAATGCTTATGGGTTTTTATGGATAAGAGGAAGCTATATTGGTCAAAGGATACATGGAAGGGAGTATTAAGGTGGAAGGGGTTGTGTGAATATAGCTATAGCTTAGGAGATTTAAAACATAAACCACTAATACAGAAGTGGCCAACTTCCACATATGAGCATATACGGAAGTGGTCGAATTTTGTATATGCACATATACGAAAACCAACCACTTCCATATATGTGCATATACAAAAGATGACCAATTCCGTATGTGTATATTTTTCGTATATGTGCTTATACAAAAGTGGTTGGCTTTTGTATATGCGCATATACAAAAGTGGTCATCTTTTGTATATGTGCATATATGGAAGTAGTCAAATTTTGTATATGCGCCTATACAGAAGTTGACCACATCCGTATATGCGCATATATAGAAGCCAACCATTTCAGTATATTCACATATACGGAAGCGGTTGGCTTCTGTATATGCACATATACATAAATGGTCGGCTTCTATATATGCACATATATAGAAATGGTCGGCTTCTGTATATGAGCATCTACAAAAGCCAGCCATTTCCATATATGTGCATATACGAAAGCGTGATCGCTTCCGTATATGTGCATATACGAAAGTCGACCATTTTCGTATATGCACATATGCAAAAGTCGACCGTTTTCATATATGCGCATATACAGAAGCCGACCATTTTCGTATATGTGCTTATGCGAAAGTGATCGACTTTCATATATGCGCATATACGGAAGTGGTCAACTTCTGTATATATTCATATATAGAAGTGGTCAACTTTTGTATATGCACATATATGGAATTTGACCACATCCATATATGCGCACATACGGAAGATGACCATTTCCGTATATGCACATATACAGAAGCTGACCACTTATGTATATGTGCATATACAAAAATGGTCGGCTTCCATATATGCGCATAAATGAAAATGGTCGGCTTCTGCATATGCGCATATACGGAAGCTAGTCAGCTTCTGTATATGACCGCTTCTATATATGCGCATATACGAAAGTGTTCAGTGTCCGTATATGTGCATATACGTAAGTGGTCAGCATTCGTATATGCGCATATACGTAAGTGGTCAACTTCTGTATATACGCATATACAGAAGACATCCATTTACATATATGTGCATATATAGAAGTGATCAACTTTCCATATCGAGGATGTACAAGTCACCCGCGTCACATGTATCATGCGTAGCGTTAAATATCATATAATTCTCAAATTGTTTGTGTTTATGTTTTTGAATTTTACTGCTTTGTACTAATAGTTCAATTTTATTATAAAGCAGTTGTGGGTACTAGAAAGTGTGTGTGTGTGAGAGAGAGAGAGAGAGAGAGAGTGTGTGGGAGTGAGAGAAAGGAAGAAAGAGGGGGGATATAAAGTGTGTGTGCGAGAGTGTGGGAGACATAGAGAGGAAGACAAAGAGGGGAGGTAGAGAGTGAGCATGTTAGAGTGTGGGAGGGAGAGAGAGGAAGACATATAGGGGGGGTAAAAAGTGTGTGTGGTAGGGAGAGAGAGCAAGGAATAGAAGGCAGTAGAGAGACTGTGTGATAGTGTGAGAGGGAGATAGAGGAAAATAGATAGTGGGATAGAGAGAGAGAAAAATGTAGGAGAGAGGGGTAGATGTAGGAGAGATAGTGGGATGGGGGGAGGGGAGAGAGAGTGCGTGAGAGTGTGAGAGGGGTAGAGAGAAAGACAAAGAGGAGGGGTAGAGACAAAGAGGGAGGAGGGGAGAGGGAGAGAGCAAGAAAAATAGGAGGGGTAGAGACAGAGGGAGAGGGAGAGAGCAAGACAAATAGGAGGGGTAGAGACAGAGGGAGAGGGAGCCACTTCCATAAATGAGAATTTATGGAAACTAGCTTCCATAAATACACATTTATAAAAGTCAACTTTTGTATATGCGCATTTACGGAAGCTATCCACTTCTGTAAATGCATATGGAGGAGATGTTATCATGCACGTACATAAGGTTATATTAAATAATAATAATAAATAAAAATACAAGTGAACTTAATTACAATTTGAAGAAAAATACATAAATAATCTCTATTACACACACACACACACACATCAATAATACAATTGTCCATCCCAAAATTGAAAATTGAGTACCACACTTTCACATTGAGTACACACACACACAAAGGGAACTCACTATTTCTTACATATCCTTCAAATTGAGGGAATAACATTATCAAAACAATGAAGGGGAATTGAGCTATCATATTCATCAAATTGAGGGAATAACATGATCAAAACAATGAAGGAGAAATGAGTGAATAGAGCAACAGAGTTGAGAACACAATTTTTAGGTAAGTTTTTCTCTCATATCCGTTTTAACTTTATATAGCTATTTTTTATTACTAACTATAAAAATAGCTAATAAATTGATTATTTATCAAGAAGTAATGATAACATATAATTATTGCCTCCCTAAACAGCAGGCATGTGCACACAAGAAAATATAATAACATTGTTTTTGTTATCAATTAATTAATCATTAAAAAATAACATAATCAACTTAATTATAAAAAATAAACTATTATTATTTTATATTAATTATATAAAACTTTATTTTAAAATTAAAATTAAAATTACATTCTTTACATTAAAGCTTCTCAAAATAACACATGTAAGTTTATGATTATCATATATTAAACCCTCTTTAAATTCATCGACTAGAATTAAAAAAATAATAGCACCAACTAACCTTTTAACTTCAAAATTTTTAAAAAACAATATAATTCAAATAAGAACAGTTAAAAATTATAAAAATAATCTTTTAATATAACTTTTTTTATAAAACAATAAAATCAAAATAAAAACTTTCAATGCAATTTTTTTTTTAATTGTTTTGAAGAGATATAACTAACCATTTCAATATAATTTGATTTTATTTTATTGTAAAACAATAAAATATGGATTCTAATTTTTTATAAAACAATAAAATCTATATTACAAAAAGTGGATTCAAGGCTAAAAAAATATGCAGAGATGTGCCATTTAAAAATAAGAAAATAAAAAACTTTAATGCAAATCCAAAACAGTTCCAAAATAGGGTTGGAAATGCACTTTTTATACCAGTGAAAGAAGCCTAAAAAATGCATGTCCAGCTGCAAAGGAAATTGCATTTTGGTCTTGAACGTTGGGACTAAAAGTGCAATTTTAAATTGGGACATGACTCTTGGAAACAATGGTGGGTAATGGGCTAAAAATTGTCCTCTCAAACAAGCATGAAATAACATACCCAAATTCAAAATGGGAGTTGAAAGTAAATGTGCGAGCATAAGGTAGAAGGAATCAAAATTTGAGTATTTTAAAAGTTTGAAAGGAGGATTGAAGATGTTATCTCAAAGAAATTTAAAAAGTCTTTTTTCAAACTTTGAAAGGAGGTTTGAAGATGTTATCTTAAAGCAAGCTAAAAATTCTGCATTCTCAAGCTCAGTGAGAATTGGAAAATGCAATTTTTGATTTCTATTTTGTATGCAAAAACTTTATCAGCTTTGTTGGAAGGTATGTTTTTCAATTACGAAGAAGAGTGCTGCAATCAAGCCCAAAAACTGTGCGTTCTCAAACTTAATGAGAGAGTTGGAAATGCATTTTTTTTAGCGTATGGACAGTGACAGTGCAACACGTAAGCTAAAAATTATGCTAATTAACATTTAAATGAATGAACTAATCCAAAACCATAAATCCAAACAAAAAGAGCACATGGATTTTGGATCTTGCTTGAGGCTATTTGTCTAGCGGGAATGAATGTTGAAGTCAAGGTTTCAAGCTCTGTGTTATGATGAATTTTGTATTTCCCTCCAAAATCTCAAATAGCTCTATCTCAAGGAGGTAAAAAATTGTGCTTTAATGGCTGCCCATGAGCTTAAAATCCATTTGAATCCATTCTTTTGCCGGCATCTTTAGTAAACTTGTAACCTGCAAATCTATGAAAACTATGAGAAAATGAAGACAGAAACCAATCCAGCATTCACATAATGTAATGAGAGAAAGAATGGCAGCTTGCAAGGAGTTTAGAGTTGTATGAAAGGATGATAATGGCTTCCTACTATTGCACACAAGCTGAAGACGAAATAGAATCTGGCGCTTTAGATCAACTTAGCCATCTCAACTGCAGGTCGATTGTTACAGAAAATTGTAACAATGAATTTCAATCTCGCAATCTTACCATACGATGATCAATCTTCATCAACCATGTTCCAATGCTTGCCAAAAATGGAAAATGTATCTCACATAGTCCCATCTTTTAAATTTTCTATGCCTTCATGGAATATAATCCTTTAGACAAACAAACTCCTCACTTTTGAAATGAATGATTTTCATTTATTGACATTCACCGGCCATGTTGGGCGCGTTTATAAATTCAAATTTCAAATCTTCATCGATCCATGTCATGGGAAGTCTATATATGTATCATCCAATCCAATGAGCGCATTTAAAATTTCAAATTGGCCCCTTCTGTCATGGAAAAATGGATTCACATTGCATGCCCATTGCCATGTCGAACAAATGATGGTATTGGCATGCGATTTGGAAATGTATCCATTCATGGTATGGCCAACATTAAACAATGGTTGTATGATGCGGGCATGGGTACAACAGAAACTGAAATAGAAATGGCCTTAGGCCCTTCCAGCGCCGGAGGGAGGATGTCGCCGAATTAAGCGTGGACGTTGAGGGTGGCGGCTGGATGGTTATGCTCCATGGTAGCATGTATGGGAAGTCCGCTGACATAGTCTTAATGACTCTACAGAAGGCTGGATATTGCTCGTCGGCCGGATATATCTTTTACATATGTCATCGTCTAATTCTTTTGGGCAGCAGGCTGGATATTGCTCGCCGGCTGGATATATCTTTTACAGACGTCATCGTCTAATTCTTTTGGGCGGCCAATATCCATCTTGCATTGGTAGAGGAATTTAGTGAAGTGCTAAGTACTTAATATCATAGCAGAGATGGACGGCGGAGTTACAGTTAAAGGAGTCAAATACTTATCCATAATAATCATGTGCCACATACCTCCACTATTGATCACCCTCCAAAGTGTGTGTGCCGCCAGTGCTTTGCTGAAATCTAAGATGATTAAGAAACCCCACCCCCCATAAGCTTTAGGCACTGCCAACTTTTCCCAATTGCATAGATGGATAGTACCAGAATCTTGATTCTTCTGCCATAGGAAATGATACATTAGTTTTCTAATAGAATTTAAAACCGAACCAGGAATAAGAACACGGGACATCCAATATACAGAGTGTGATTCCAACACCACTTTTAATAGAATGTATCTACCTCCTAGGGAAATCCATCGAAAACACCAACTACTGATCTTCTTTTCCATTTTCTTAAAGAGCCAACACCAATCACCAGCCTTGTACAATCCAGTTTTGAGATAGACACCTAAGTACTTAAACCCCACCTCTAAGTCCTCAAATTTAAAAGGAAAAAGTACTTTGAAAGGTCTCAGGTCCTCTTCCGATAATCCTTCCTGAAGTACTGTGGATTTGTTACTATTGATCATCAGTCAAGAAGCCGAACATAATGTTTTTAGTAACATATCGATCTCCATCCATTCCTCTGCACTAGCCTTCGACAGAATCACAACGCCATCGACAAAAAGAACATGTAGGATTTTAATAGTTCTGGATACTTTCACCCTTGAAAGTTTTCCTTCCATCTTCTTTTCATTTAAAAATAAGTTTAAACCCTCCATGACAAGGATGAACAATAATGGGGAAAGGGGACATCCCTGTATGAGCCCCCGCCCACTTTTAAAAAAAGAAGTTAGTTCCCCATTTATCAGTACTGAATAGGAGGTAGACATGACACAACTCATAATCCACTTTGTCAACTCCAGTTCCATTCCAATCTGAATAAGAACCATCCTCAGAAAATCCCAACTAATGCAATCACACACTTTCTTGAGATCAATCTTTAATACTAATGCTTTTGTCTTTTTCTTTTTTATACTATGGAGACATTCGTGCACAGTATCAATTGCATCCTGTATTCTTCTCCCTTGAAGAAAACCCAATTGTTCTTCAGATATTGATCTAGACAGCAAGGGTTTGATACGATTTGCTATAACTTTAGAAATGATTTTGTAGCATAAATTACAGAGTGAAATAGGTCTAAAGTCACCAAAGCACTGAGGTTTATTAGCTTTTGGTATTAATGCAATGAAAGTAGCATTTAAACCTCCCACTATTCTGCCTCTAGTTCTTGCTTCTTCGACCATCACCAGAAGATCTCCCCCCACTGTTTCAAAGAAATGGTTAAATAAATTTACTGACCAACCATCGGGCCCCGGGCTCTTGTCCGATTTTTTTTTTTTTTTAAATCTGTTCTATCTCCTCCAATTTAATCAACTCATTGAGGGAACGAGCTTCATCTTCAATCATCATTTTTTTGAAAAGTACAGCAACCCTGACTTGTTCATTTGATGTGGGAGGAGCCCGTTCTTTATCCATCTCCTTAAAATACCTTAGTGCTTCCTTTTTAATGTTTTCCTATCCTGAAACAACATCCCCAGACTCATCCAAAACATCCCATAAGTGATTACTTATTCTTCTGTAGTTTGAAAAATTATGGAAAATTTTTGTGTTATTATCTCCACTTTGAAGCTAAATAGCCCTACTATGTTGTCGCCATTATTCCTCCTTTTCCAGAAGAATCTGATTTATTACTGCTTCTAATTCCTTAACTAAAGATTCTTTTTCCATCCAATTGTTTCCAGTAGAATTATTATGAATACATTCTGTAATTTCTTCTTCTAAATTTTTAATGTGAGCTTCAATTCTTAATTTTATCTTCTTCAACCAAATTTTAGTATGAAGCTTGAGATCCTTTACTTCCAAATGAGCCTGTGTTGTTTCCCAATTTCACCCAGGTACTTTGGATCACTCCAAAGTTGTTTAACCAGATTCTCAAAACTTAAATCCTGGATCCGATAAGGGTTCATATTGAACAGAAAGGACAAGTGAGTAGTCGGAAGATCCAACTGAAGTAATATGGGCGCACGGTCTGATATATAAGGGTACTCCACCCAAGATCGAAAAATATCAACTGATGCTAGAAGATCCTCAGAAATGAAAGCTTTGTCTAACCTTTTTGCAATAAGTTTTGTGCCAGCCCGATTGTTCCTCCAAGTTGAAACAATCTTCCCCGAAAGAATATCAATAAGACCAAAGTCAAGGAAAAAATTCTTGAAGAAACCTGCCAAACAACCCAGATTTCTAACACCTCCCCAAATCTCACCAGAAGTGAGGGTCAAATTTAGATCACCCATTAGAATCAGATTGTTAAAAGATAATAATCCCGATCTTCCAAAGCGCTCCCAGAAAACTTTACGCTCCACACACGGGCCATAAGTGTTCAAAATATTTACATGTCTCCTAGTGGCAATATAAAATCCTGACAAGAAGATGGCACCACAAGTTAGAGTAGGATTCAAATAAAAAAAACTGGGGTCCCAAGATACCATTAAACCCCCTGAATTCCCATCAGAATTCACTGCACAACATAGCCAATTTGGATGAAGCTTAAACATAAAGTCACGAGCCTTTTCTGCAAGTACTATAGTCTCCTGAAACAGTACTAACTCAGGTCTAGTTTTGTCTAAAACCCTGCGCACCGAGGCAAGTTTTTGGGCGCCCCCCATCCCTCATATATTAAGTGACAGTAACAACATTACTTTGCCCGAGCAAGGGCTTGGCATGCTCTAAGTGCCCCATAGTCATTAGAAATAAGAGGACCAGTAGACTAAGAATATTTATTTTGTTTTTTCCTGGCACTTCAGGTTTTTATGGGAGAGGTTTCAAAACCCAGTCCCCGAGACCAAACAAAATCTTTCGCCTTAGTACCCTCCGGTAAATTTGATCCACTAGTCTCCCCACCAATAGAACTAGTCACTTGTAAAGCCTTTCCCCGAAAAACAGGTAGTTGATTGAAAGAAGAATTTTCCTTTAAAAAAGGGATGAAGGAGTCTAATACTGCTTCAAGGGAGGGTTCTGATTACTCCGGTTCATGAAAACCCGAGATAATAGGGGAGGAAGCATTTAAAATGGGAGAAGAAGTCTGAAAAGGTTCAGTTGACACCGTGTCAGTAAGGGAGGAGGGACAAATACTATTAGGAAGAGTCAGAGATTCGGAAAGGTTCCCCGACAGTGGCAAGGATGGGTCCACAACAGACTTAGTCAAAATACAGGATGGTAAAGTAGAAACAGAGGGAAAAACAGGCTTCGAAAGGTCTTTCACACCCATCTCAGGTAGAGGTAGTGAAATACACTGTGCTAACCAATTCGAAGAGCTTAAGGATTCTTTTTCCAAAGAAGTGAGGGTAGAAAAAAAAGAAGGACAATGAGATTTGAGCTTACTGGAAAGTGTTGTAGTCTATTTCGGTTCTTCCAAGTCAGGTGAACATACTCCCGGACCATCACTGTAGAACCCCATATCAATGGAAAGATCAATATAATCAGTAGTAGAAAGATGATCCTCATGTTCCTCTTGCTCCTCAAACAAACCTCTACAATCTCGATGAAGATGTCCAGTACTACGACAAAGGCTACACCGAAAGGGTATGCTTAGGTAGTCTAGTCGCTACAGTAGACACCTCCCTCACCACTCTATCTCAAGAGTTTCAGGAAGACCACGACTTATATCCATTTCAACCAAGATTCTACAAACTTTACACACAAGCGAGGTTAATATTCCTTTATCAACCGAAATAAAACTGTCGAGTGCATCACCGATATCCTTTAGTGTTCCTTCATTCCACATGTGAAGTGGCAAGCCCAGAAGAAGAATCCAGAAATGCCTAAACATAAATTATTCGGTCTCTGGATTGAAGGACACCCATCATTTCTTGAGCATGAAGCTACTATCCCCGTTCAACCACTTTCTTGCTAACAGTAAATCTACATCATCCGGAGAATGAAAAATAATCCCCCACCAACCTTTGGGGAGTTGCACTAGCTCCGGGGAATATCCTAGCACTAGCGACCAAACTCTATCCGCCCAGACTGGAAGCTTATCTCTGCATAAATGTCCATAGGAAAAAATCCCTACTAAGGCACAAAGTGCTAGCCGACAAGTATCCTCAAGGACAACATCAGAGCCGAGAACCATTTATCTATGAACCTTGTTAGACTTCCACAACTTATTTTGTCTGCGAAAGACTGAAAGATGTTTTTCTTTTCCACGTGCAATTGGAGAAAAACTCCCAGATGTCCCCTACTTAACTCCACCACCCATCCTGGGAATAAATTTTTGCGGGCAAGTTTCAACTAAACTAGGAAGCGTAGTCGTGGTAGAAACCGAAAAAGGTGTTTACTACCTAAACCATCAAACGACTGATCACCCGAGTTTTGCAAAGGAGGGCTAGGCTTCAGAAGTTTCATAGTTTTCGGGAAGTCGGATAATGTTAGGGTCCTAACCTGCACATAGGTAGATCAATATATTCAGAGGTAATAAAGGTCAATATTAATAAGGCCTTTCAATAAAATAGAATAAGGCGGATGTAAGAAGACCTAATAGAAGCTTACGCTTCTAGAAGGATCTTCCTCTGGATGCTTCTCTTGATAGACATATTTAGTATAAATAAGATTTGAGGGTATGAAAACCCTAGCTTGGAGATTATTGTAACAGAGCGCTGCTCTATCGGAGGTTGCCCCCTCGAAGAGGCCTGTGAACATTGCTTTCTAAATCAAAGTGCTATTTCTGTTGTTGTTCTTATATCATTTATGAGTTATTGTGGAGATTATGCTGGATATATTACTGTTATTCTTCCATTTCTAGCATTTTATTTCTTTTCTACATATTTACTATATTTGGTATCTTGTAAGTGGTATCAGAGCACTTTCCCTGGCAGAAATTGTGGGAATTTTTTTTTCAGGGTAGAGACATATTCCAACGTCTTTAAGCCACAGAGACCTGTCGTTACACGCATAAACCCGCAGTTGAGGGATTCATACACGCAGGAAATACAAGTGGTTCTTAAGCACACATCTGTTGGCCACCCTTGTAACCCCTGTTGGTACCCCTTCGAGTGGTAGTGCATCAGACAACACATGTGTAAAAATCGGCCTAGATTTCCTTAAGCCCTCTTTAGATAAACCTATCAGCCATCAGACTGCTATAGTGTCACCGAGAACAGCACTCGGGGATATACTCTCTATTACCTGGGTAGTTAGGTAGTACGGCTAAGGGTACAGTCTATCCTCCTTAGTTAGTGCCCTGAGATATTATTCCAAGTACTATTGTTGGACCCCACACGTATATCAGAGAGCTATAGCATAGGGAAAACCCTTGTCTATAGAACCGTTGAATACCTAACCCCTGGGGGACAGAAACATAAACAAATTAAAATAGACTAGATCTATTGTCGTGCAACTGTGTTCGGGTTGTCAAGTAAATACACATCTCTTTCTGGTTAAGCATTTGGGGATTTCATCACTGCAGTATTCTTCAGACCGGAGTATAACTCCGCAGGTGTAAAAAAAAAAGTCTGGAAATTTTTTCACCATTATTTGAGACCTATTCCATTGGATTCATCTCTCCGCCCTTATCACATTCATCCATATCATTTTTCGGAAAAAAAATTGACCCCTCCCACCCCTTTTCAGTTCACCCATCCTCATGGCCCATACCCATAGCCAAGACCTGGAAGCTTGCTTCAACACCATGCAGTTTGGTTTCCTCGAAACCGAAAAAGAAGTAAAACAACTTAGTGCTATTGTTGCCTCCATCGATTCGTCCATCAATGCCACCATAAATACAACCATGCAGTCCTCAATGGAGGAAGTCAAGCAAGAACTGACCACCCAGCTTGAATCTGTCTTTGCATCACTCTGCATCAAACTGAAGATCCCTACAGATGACCATTTCTCTGAAGCACCTCCAAATAATGAAGGAGAAACTTCCTCCCATTCCCATACCTTTCTGTCCCATCACTTTCAACGTGACATACGCCTTCTATGGGTGGACGTGACCAAATTTGATGGCTCGGACCCCATTGGTTAGGTAACCCAAATGGAACATTATTTCTCTTTATACGTCATTACAGATGACTTGGCCAAACTCAGGTATGGTGTTCTCCATCTAGATCAAGAACGTTGGCAATGGTGGCAATGGAGAAAATCTTCCCGTCAAGGGTATATTGCTTGGACCCAATTTGTGATTGATCTTTATGAACGATTTGACATGGACACCAACCATTTGGGCCATTTGACAAAGTTGAAACAATCCGGCACAGTAGAAGACTTCATAGTTGCCTTTGAGCGCCTGACTTTTCGAACAGAGGGCATGATTGATGCTTTCTTTAGAGAGTGTTTTATCAGTGGCCTCAAGGAGGAGATTCGGGCCCATGTCCTCATGGCTAGACCCTCGACTTGGGTGGAGGCTACTAAAAGAGCTAAAGAAGCACAATAGGTTGTATCATCTCAAAACCTAAATCCCTCCTTTATCCCTCGCCCTAAACCCGTCACTCCCACTACTCCCTCCGCCCCATTAAAAATCCAAAAATTGACCAGGGCTGAAATGGCTAAATGCCAACTCAAAGGTCTTTGTTATAATTGTGATGAAAAATATTTCCCGGGCCACAAGTGTAAGGAACAAAATATTTTTATAGCCATCTCTGAGGATATTTCAGAAGAGGATGTTGAAACTCCCCTTGTGTCTGAGTCACCTGAAATCACCGACATAACCCCTCCCTCAGACCCTCCTGAAGTAGAACCCGTCATTTCCCTCAATGCTCTCACTAGCTTTTCCGCTCCCTAAACCCTCAAGTTAATCGGTTACATCAAGCATTGGAAGGTCATCATTCTGGCTGATAGTGGAATTACCCATAATTTTATTCATCGCCGCATTGCCCAAGAAACTCATTGCTACATCCATGCTGTCAACAATTTCCAAATCATGATTGCCAATGGTGGTTCCATGAAATGTGGAGGGCGTTGTGAAAATGTGCATCTCCAAATCAGTGACTACCACCTAAAATCCCATATGTTTGCTATCGACATGGGTGGTTGTGACATTGTGTTGGGTGCAGACTGGCTAAGAACTTTGGGTCTCATTCTCATGGATTTTAAGGCATTAACCATGCAATTTGACCAGGAAGGCCACCAATATAAATTCCAAGGCATCATTGCTGGTTCACCTGAGGTCATTAGTTCCCATCGCATGGAAAAGTTTCTCAAAAAAGGTCATTCTGGTGTCATTGCCCAACTCCATGCCATTCAAGCAATAGAGACACCCCCGGTGTTGCATGAACTCCAAGCTCTCATTTCTAAACATCAAATGGTATTCTCCACTCCCCAAGGCCTCCCTCCTTCTCGTGGTGTTCATGATCATTCCATTCCCCTTGTACCCGGAAGCCTTCCTCCCAATATCCATCCATATCGCCACCCCTTTTCACAAAAAAATGAAATTGAAAAAATGGTCCAGGAACTCCTTAAATCAAGCGTTATCCGCCCTAGTACGAGCCCTTACTCTTCTGTTGTAGTCATGGTCCTGAAGAAAGAAGGTTCTTGGAGAATGTGTCCTGACTTTCGTGCCCTCAACAAACTGACCATTAAAGACAAATTTCCCATTCCTGTCATTGATGACCTTTTCGATGAATTGAGT
>JASDQU010221345.1:0-12488 GCA_032191745.1 Picea mariana
AAGACTTCGGGAAGCAAGAGAAACCCTAATGAGTTGGCTAATAACCCTAGAAGACTTGTCGGCTCAAGAAGATAATTTATATTAGGTTATTAGCTTCCAAGAGAAGAAGTCGGCCAGAAATAATAATAATATACTGAACAGATAGGTACCCAGAAGGAGAAGTCGGCCCTAGTAAGTCTGGCAGAACCACTATAAATACAGGGCACTAGTCTCTCATTTGACACATCTCAGCAGTTGCAGAGAGCCAGTTCTGCGCAGTACAGTTGCAGTCTTGTGCACAGGTTTGGAGGAGAGCTGCTACAGCTAGCAGTTACGTTTTGGCTTGGACTATCTCTTGGCTAGGGTTTGGAACATCTGATCAGCCTTTGTTGATGCGCTATCCTTGGGGAAAGGTGCGCTACCCTTTGTATGGCTATCTAGCCTAGGGTTTTCTTCCGGAATGATTCTTTGTCAAGGTTAAGGTGCTCGGAGGGCGGCTTCAGCCTATGGTTGGGTGACAAGGGTATTGTCAATGGTAAAACGAGCACACATTCTTTCATATTCTAACATGTACAAGCTATATTGTGTTGGCTATTTATAGAAGTGTGGTGGTGAGTGATCATCTTTGACCAAGTCTCCTAGGGTTACAATAAAATATACATATATAGGTGAGTGATCAAGTTTGATTGTCACCTATGAATGGTTTTCAATTAGATAGGATAACTACAAAATATAAAGTACAAATAGAATACCTAATCAAACTAATTCCACTAGGACTAGGAACTCAGTGATTAAGTCTCATCAATATCGCTATTCCCAAACTGGATTTTTTAACTAATTTCAAATCTATGCGATGAATTCAATTCTTTTCTCTCACCAATGCTTCTGCAATACAAATAATTCAATTTTCAATGATTGGAATATGTTCTTGAATAGATTTTAAAAAATTACAATTTTCATAAATGCAAGACTTAAGATGTATAGCAAATTATTATGGAACTGACATTGTATTCTGAAGATCGTTACTTCTAAATTATGACCAGATATTCATCCAAGAAACAAAAATTACAGACAAGCGCTCTGGAAAACCAGTTTTTATACATGCTAGTTCTAATAATTGAGAGGAGAGAAAAACATCAATTTTCAAATAAATTAAGTTTTGTTAAATTATAGAGCTTGATTTAATATGCGGATTATTTCTTTAGTTTCTTCAATGCTTTAAACAAAATTTGATTTATCAACCAGCAAAATGGATACTCGAAAATGATGAACAGAAGTAGAAGAGGTACTCAAATAGAATGTCACATATGCACAAGATTTTACCCTGGAGAAACCCAAAAGGGGAGAAAACTCCAGCAAACAATCTTCCTTTAGTTTGCAAATAATATGTAAGATCTTGTACAATAATCCACCATGAAAATACCCTACTGTATGACCAGCAGACAACGACTAATTTGCTTCTGTTATAAACCTGACTGTACTAGCAAAAATCCTTTGCTGTACTTTTACACAGTAAACTATATTTTGCTGCCTTTGGTGCTGATATAAACAACACTTATTCACTGTCCTTGCTGCTGATATAAACAACAGTTATTTGCTGTCCTTGCTCACTGTGTATACAGCAGACTCATATGCTTGCTGCCCATTCTCAATCTCCTGTAGACAGACCCCCTTTCCTTCACTCTTGCGCTGCATAGCAATTGTGTGTAGAGGAGGGGTCCAACTCTGTATATAAAAGCGCTGGAAGGAGAGGAGAGTGGACTTTAATTAGTAAGAGTCTGCATGTCTATACAACTAGACTTTACAATTCAACTCGAATTGGAAACTTGACTTGTGACTCGACTTTGCATGACAACTCGCCCTTGAGACTTGGCTTATGCATTGCATGCCACCTCAACATGCAACTCGACATACAACTTGACATGCAACCTTGACATGCATGCATGCTACTTGACTTGCATGCAACTCGACATGCAACATGACATGCATGCAACGCAACTCAACATGCATGCAACGCAACTCAACATGCAACATGCAACATACAACTTGAGTTTGGCAACTCAAACTAAACATGCAAATCGACTTTTACAACTGAGTTAGGCAACTCGAATTTCTTTCATGGTGGATAATGTTACACGTGCCAACGGACTAGATCAATACATATACATTATTTGCATAAGGAAGATTGTTTGTTTCTAGCTCATAGGAATTGTAGATTCAACCTAACTTTTGCTAGTTGCCTTGACTTTTGCTCATGGCTCACAAGGCTTGACTAGGCTCACAGAGGTTGTACGTTCCCCTAGAATTTTGCACTAGTCTGTCTATGCTCACAGAGGTTGTACGTTCCCCTTGGATTTTGCACTAGACTGTCTTTGCTCACAGAGGTTGTATGTTCCCCTTGACTTTTGCATTTAGACTTACATCTTGACTTTTGTCGTAGCCTTACAAGACTTCTTCCTTTGCCTTGGCTAGACTCACAAGATCATATAGGATCTTGTTCGTCTTGACTTTTGGTTTGACTCTCAGAGGTTGTGCTTTCCCCCTAGCTTTTGTCAATACCTCACAAGACTGGTTGATTTTCCAAATTTCCCGGGCTAGCCTCAGGGTGGCCCACATGGCCTCTCATTGGAGAATGACTGTCAATGCTGCCAAATTTAACAAGTTTACATGGGAATCTCAATTGTTTCCTCTTCCTCACTAAAACAAAGATCGATTAAAGACTGAACTCCAACTAAATTAAACATTTATTGCCAACTACAACAAGTGGTGATTTTCAAACCACCGACATTTACGAAGTACATCATCAAACTTCTACACTAATTATTAATGGAATTTCTACATAGCCCTTGCATATTATATAAATATTGAATTAGAGAACTACTTTTCCAAATCTTTATGCATCAATAAAATACTGAACGGTTGTATGTTCAGTTTGATCTCTGAGGCCTACACATCTTTGACTTAGGGTTAGCTACAAAATGGTGTAGTAGATGTATTCTCTCACTTGTCAAGGATGAGACTTCTCCAGTAATCTAATCAAATGCTGTCTTATATAAATAGTAAGTTGTCCCTTCAGAGATGTATGCAATAAAGATATATTTTGCATGAAGAGAAGAAGTATCTTCTTGTCAACTGGGTGCATGGTTTCCTATTACTTCAAGTTTCCCATCAAGAGGAACAAGAAAGAAACAACTTTTAGTTGATTTTAAGTTGTAGTTACTAGACCCTTAAATATTGTAGTGTGTAAGATGGAAGATGAATGTTTTGGACTTTTCATGGATTACTACTTCCACATTGTACACAATACAATGCAACATTAGTAACATGATGTGCGTAGTAAGATCAATGTGGTGATTTTGTTCTAATGTATCTATACTTTTGGCTGCAGTTGGAAATGCAATCAAATTCACTCAAAAAGGGTCTGTTTTCCTGTCCGTTAAANACATTGTACACAATACAATGCAACATTAGTAACATGATGTGCGTAGTAAGATCAATGTGGTGATTTTGTTCTAATGTATCTATACTTTTGGCTGCAGTTGGAAATGCAATCAAATTCACTCAAAAAGGGTCTGTTTTCCTGTCTGTTAAACACTATGGAGATATTTCAGAATGCTCAATTACACAAGAGAGTGTGCCTAGTAGTTCTAAGCTGGTGACAATAGAAAGTACAAGAGAAATACACCACAGCAGTTTCTCCTTGAAAAGCCGCGCATCAGGCATAAGTAGAGAATCTATTCTGCAGGAAAGTAATTTCATAGGTGAAACTCATGGTAGATCCGTGGGTGGTAAATATAAAAGTACAGAAAGCCAGTATGTTGATGTTCCTAGACTACCCTCAGTCTTTCAGGCTTCAAGATCCAAGGAAGGAAACAGAATAGAAATCCCTCCTGTAGGAGATTATAATAAGATTGGAGATAAAAGGGTCGTCTTGCTTTTCTCAATACATGATACTGGCATTGGCATCAGTAAAGAAAAACAGAAGGAGGTCTTCAAGGCATTCTCTCAAGCAGACAGTTCAACAACAAGGCTCTATGGTGGGACTGGTCTGGGCTTGAGCATCGTCGAAAGGTAATCATTTTATTCCTTCTATTTCTTTTATGGTGTTGTTACCTATGCAGCCTTAATGATCTTCTCAGTAAAATGTATGTGCATCAATTTTAGGTGTATTTTACTTGATTTAGAAGTCATCCATAGTAACTGGATAAAAATTTGCCATCTCATGGCTTGCACCAGCTTTAATATCGATAGATGATATGTTAATTATGTTGCTAAACTTATGTCTGGTTTTCACTATACAGTTAAAGTTTAGAATTTCACTGTCAACATGAAAATGTTGTGGATCAGTTGGCTTTTCTTAACATGTTACAAAGATTAACAGTTTGCAATCAGTCTTTTCTTATAGCACTTGCTTGGGTTTGGAGTTAATTCTAAATGTTCTAGTGAGCACACAGCCACTGTGTATGTGTATGAGAGAGGGGGAGAAGAAAATTGGGCAGGCTATTTGATCAGTTTACAAAACTATCAGAGATGCTTGCTTAATAGATAAGTGTCAATCACCCAGCACCTAGCAAGAGGTGGGATACTGTTGTACAACAGAAAATGCCATGGCCGGAAGACTTAACTGCCATGATGGCTCTGCTGTTTCAAGGGATGAACATTCCAGTGTTGAAAATATCTTTGATTTCTCCTGATATTTCTCATTTTTTCTGAGTTTTTCAGTTTGCCAATATTTCCTAGTTTTTCCATGTCTTTAAGTCCAAGTTTATGCTTGCTGATATCTTTCAATATTTTCCCCAATATTTCCAGTAAGTTTCTTTCCAAACCCTTAATGATATATTCTCCAAAATGATATTTATGACATTGGATGTAACATACTACACTCATGGGGGGAATATCACCAGCCTTTAAAAGTTGGCATTCCCCTTTATCTAACCTTTCCATGTAAGATAAAGGACAATGAAAACATAAGATATAGGATAATGCCAACTTTTACTTCAATTTTTAACATTACCATTAACTATTTCAGGATGTTTGAGAGTGGTTCCAACCTCATCGGTCTTCATATGGAGAAAGTAGAATTTCATATCCCATTCAAAATTCAGCAGATTTAGATTTTAGGATTGGTAGGATTATAGAGTTTCCACTAGATTGCACAATGATGAATTTGCATGGGATGAATTGTTATTGTTGGTATTTTATCATTATTAATTTTACTTTTATAATTTTAGAGATGGGGACCTCGACGCCCCTCCATCCCCCGTAAATTTCCCTAAAATTTGGGGGTGCTCCCACACGTCCCCCATGCGTGTCTCCTCGCTCCTGTGTTCCCATGTCCTAAAACTTGGTGGAACATTGGTTTCTCGTCTGGTCGAATATTAGTAGCTTCATTTTAGATAAGATAAGATAAATTAATTAATGTCCAATAGATGACCAAAGGTAGGTCGACAGGATTGCTTAGTACATAAGTAGCGATACAAAGTGGAACTGTGAAGGCCACTCCTGTAAAATCAAGAATCAATGCTACTATGAAAGATCTAAGCACAACTATTAGAATGGAAAAAGAAGAAATCCAATGCTCTAGAGTTAAGTACAAGGGAAGCCTTGATGTTATAAAAGCCCATTGTCGAATGAAGGAGATAAGATAAGATAAGATAAGATAAAATAAGATAATTGTATTAATTTCCAACGAATGAGCACTAAAGTAGGCCAATGGGATTGATGGGTACAATGTTGTCAATAGTGTTACCCCCCCATGCCAGGGTAACTGGAGGAGATCATGTCTCGAGGCCTGCAATGGAGAACATGATCTAGACCATGATGATGATGATCAACATGTCCACATATGGCATCCCAACAACCCCCCTCATTTGCCTCCTAGCACAGATCAACCAAGGCTCATCACATTCAAGCAACCCAAAGTATGGGAGATGGTAAGCTATTGTCACCAGAGGTATGTTAGTCTTTCTTTCATGCAAAGTGTTGTACTTAATTTGTCGGACATGTGGATGAAGATCTTTGGTTGAAGCTGGATAATGGATCATTGGTTTAGGAAATTGTGTTAGTTTCCTTGTTTCACCTTGGTGGCCAGCTTCTGTGCCCTACTCCTGTGTTGTCACTGCCTAGGGAAAAGGGGTAATATCGGGAGGCCCTCCCAAGGGTAACGTTCCACTCTTGACCATACTTGAAACCTTCCATCTTAAAGCCTTTCACATATCCTAAACTTCGACTATGGTCCATTCTCTCATGAGAAGAGGGGATGAAGGCCTAGAGGTTATTTCGCAATTACTATAAACGAATAAGAAAATAATGCTAAAAAAGAAAGTGAACATAACAAAGTAGGACCACCAAAATCCGATCCAACTTGAGCTCTACTCATTAAGTGCTCGCCTCGGTCCCGAAGAAAATGTGATGCTAAAGCTTGAAACCTTTTAAAGGGGACTAGCAAATATAATATAAGTAGGGATTGGAAAGATTGCTAATAAAGGAGTTTGGAAAAAGGTGGCATGCAAATATTGGGTAACTCAAGAGCAGGCGCACCCTCCATAAAGGCGCTCATAGAGATGGATTAACACCATAGGCCATGAAGTAAGCCCTGAATCATATCATTTTCACACTTACTCTTGGTGGGTTTTTACTTTCCCTTGCCACTGTTGGGACCTATCCCTCTACCTGGGTTATTTATTTCTTGTCTAGGTGGAACACCTAATAGGGTTGGATGAAGACCCTCACATACTTAAACTTGGTAACTCATATGGGGTCCTAGTCGGTGTGATGCTTGAAGGGGATACTGAGGTGAATTATCTTACATGGCTTATATCTTAAGTTACAACTTACTTTGTATGCTTTGAGGACTAATGTTTCTTGTGAACTTTGGCTAACCATATTTTATACTCTGGCTTGTATTGGATGCCCTTGACATGGTTCTTGTGGGATGTCCTGGGCTTGCACCCAGGATGTTGTGCCTTTATTGCAGGGCTTTGGCACGTGTGATGGAGAGCAGTGGGTCATCTAGTGACACACTACCCTCAGACAATGGCTCTCACATTCTTAGGACCTTGGATGATGGACATATGAGCTTGGTTTGAGCATTTCTGGTTACTATACCAGACATATGGGCTGGAAGCTCCACAAGTTGGGTAGAATACCCTAGGGCTTTTGTGCACAAAGGATGGAGGACGTTGCAGTAGCAGGTGTCTTGGCATCACTTGGAGATGTGATTGCATCCCTCTCAGCCTTGGACATGGTCTTTGGAGGGCCTTGACATCACCTTCTAGCCCTTGATGCCACCTTCTTGGCTAGGGTTTGATGGATGGATGGGTACTGGAGATGATCAACATGGCTTTGGGTGAGGAAACACCTCTCTTCACACTCTTTCACCCCCAGAGGATGCCACTTGGCCTTTGGAGGCCCTACGTTTGCTTTTGGAGGCATGATGTGACCCTCTCCTAGCATGACATCACCCTTCTAGCACATGATGTCACCATTCTAGCACATGACGTCACCCTTTGTAGGGTTTTATTATGTATTTTTGAATTTTGGCATATTGTTAGAGGCAAATTAAGGGGTCGACCTGACTTGAATTATGTTGTCGACAAATTATGTGGACAAATTGTATTAGGGTGGCCTCATATAAAAAGACCACTCTCACATTTCATTTTATCATCATAACTTCTCACCATCTGTGAGAGGACTTCTGAAATTTTCGCCCTCTAAGGGTTACTAACTCTTTTCTACTCATGCACTATGCTTGGAGGGTCAATTTGTGTATGGGCTTTGCTGATTTTGGATGTGAATTTTTTCAATTAGGGTTTTATCTCATGGTATATTGGTGAAGTCAGTAAATTTTCTGCAATTTTATTCTTATGCTATTTAATGTTTTATGGTAAATTTCTTATTTCATGTTAGACATCTTGCTTGGTGAAACCCTAAGAGAGGAACATCAATGCTTCTTCCTCTCACAAGGTGATTTTTGTCCAAAATTTGTGAAATAATCCTTGTTAGGGTTAGACTCCTAAAGCAACTTTTGATTTTGACCTAGTTGAAGCTATAAGAAGGGAGAAACGGTCTTTAGGGCCCTGTTGACCACCTATTTCGACTAAGGGGTCAACTCCATGTACCATGAAGCTGTGTACCTTGGGGTACAACTTTTTTTGAAGACATCTGGTTCTACAAGGCAGTTTTGGCCCCGACACGCCTTTTTGTAATCAGAATCTGCTCCCCTACGTGGGATAATAATGTAATGAGTCAGCATGAGTCATATTTTTGTTAGTTACCTAGGACTTTATCATTAGGGAAGTCCTTTCATCGAGTGTTTTTTATCCTCAGCAAATTTTTAATTACTCTCGAGTTTTTCACTCACAATAATCCTCCAAAGTGGTGAAATGCGTTCTAATGATCGAGCCCAATAGGTGACTAGGGTTTAGGACTATTGTAAATGACCATGCTAGACGTCTTCTAGAGTCTTGTGGAATTTCGACGAGTTTAAGGAGTTTTTTTTAATTTATTAAAATTACCCATTTAATGGTAATTTTAATTAAATTTGATGTAAAAATGTAAAAAATTGGTCCTAGGGGATTTTGATAGGGGTGTGAGTACTCAAAAGAAATGGCAGACAACCCCCTACACCCTTGGACCAAGTTTCAACTCAATTGGACAGGTTTTGCTAGGTCACTGCCCATGAGGAGTCCAAGTCAGTCTATAGTCAACAATTAATTGCTTTAATTTGGCTAAGTAAAAATGCCAAAAATTGTAAAAAGAGAAATAAGACATGAGAGAGAGTGGGAAACGTTTCTTAACCATTTTCCTAAGTTGGAATAGTAATTTTCCATTTAAAGAACCCCCCCTTAAAGTGGTGTTCCCTAGCTAAAAGTGACACATGGGAAATAAAAAGTTTAAGGGAAAAAGCCACCTAAACCCTAATTTCGCCCCCCTTGGTGTCTAACCTCATGTTTGACAATAGGAAAAGGTGTTTTCCCCCTTTTTCCCTCACCCCTCAAACCCTAACTCACTACCAAAACCCTAAAAGTGACTCTTCCTTGACTTTGTCTATTTCTATTGGATGTGTGACACTCGTAACTCATCCAAGAAGGGTCTCTCTTCTCTCCCAAGTATAAAAGAATGCTTGCCTCTCATTTCACATCTATTCTCAGAGTAAAGTTTTTATGCCCAAATCTCTCCCACTCTTCTCTCTCTCTCCCATTTTGCTCTTTCTCTTTTCTAAAGCTTGTTGCAAGTATTTGCAGCAACCTTTCTTTCAATAATAGAAAATCTTTGGAAGAATATGGTGTGCATTGGGAGTATTCTTGGTGCAAGATCTTGAGCTACATTGAGGTGAACTTGTTTTGGTTTGTTTATGAGTTTCTTGCTTTTAGATCTAGATTAGGAGATCCAAGCAAAGTATTTTGCTTGGATAGATTCATGGTAGTATTGCTATAGATCTAAGTGAGTTGGTTTCTATTTGTTATTTCAAAGTATTTTGTGATTACATATGAATCTACTCACCTCCTCTCTTTTCTTGTAGCTAGATCTCATACTTTTGTAGGTCACCAAGGGTTAGAGGAAGACAAATTTGAGATTTGGAAATTTGTCTCTTCAACCACTAAAACCCTCCTATTATTTTCTTTTTCTTTCATTATTCTTTCCTACAATTTGTTGGGTAAATTTATGTTCTGAAATAGGTCATATTTCATACATTTACTTGCTGATTTTTGTATATAAAATTTCTGTTTTCACTAACAGAAATGTTCTAAAGTTTTCTGATTGTTTTGTACCATTTTCGGCAAGCTTTGCTTGCTGATTTTCTGCAGGTTTTCACCAGAAAATGGGAGGTGCTGCCCATTTGGGGCCATAAAACACCAAAGAAGAACCTCTCAAGTAAGTGTTTTGATACCCACTTCTTTTCTTCTTTATTTTTCATTGTAAGCAAGCCCAAAGATAGTTTCTTGGGCTTGCATTTCTCCAAGTATTTCAATTTTCTGCAATTTTATTTACTTGTTTGCCTACAACTAGCAAAGAGGACTGGCTTAGTCACCCATGCTAAATCGTAAGACTAAGAAGTTAGTTTAATTTTCTGTTTTAAGCATTTAAATTCTTTGCCCCACTTGTCCTTAAGACATGATTGAGAGGCTAGGTTTCTTGCTTTCATTTCAAGTTATTTTTATTTCATTCACCCACTTTAGCAAAAATTCGGTAGGCTTGTCCTCCTTGTGCCTTAGTTGAGGTTGCAAAGTGTTTGTTTCTATGTTGCAGGAAACGCCCCCCCCTCGGTTTCCTGCCCAAAACTGGTACGGTACGGCTAGGAAACGCCGCCGGCCGTACCGTACGACGTTTCCCTATTTGGAAATGCCGTACGGTACGACCGACGACGTTTCAGGTGTCTTTGAGGTGAAATAAGAAAAAAAAGGGGGCCATGGGGCCCCCAAACAGTCAAATATATATATATATTTTGCATTTTCTGTGTTCTTGCATCATTATTGCATTTTTTTTGCATCATTATGTTTTTCTTGCAATATAATGTATTATTTTAAGAAAAACTATATATATATATATATATATATATATTTATTTATTTATTTTTATATATGGTGTTTCCCCTAGCGTTTCCTCAGATGTTTCCATCTGTTTCGTACCGTCCCGGTTTCGGAAACTTGGAAATGTTTCCCCATTTCGTGCAACTTAGGTTTGTTTCAATTATTGTTTGCCCCATTTGTCCTTAAAACAAGTTTGAGTGGCTAGGAACTTTCCTTTTTACTTTCCAAGTTTTATTTACTTTCAAGATTTATTTTGCCTACACCTAGCAAAGTGGTTTGGCTAAAGCCAACCCATGATATATCGTAAGGCTTGTTTCTAGCTTAGTTTGTTAATATCTCATCTTGTTAATATTTGCTCAAGTTTTCTTTTCCTTTAATTTGTTTAAGTTGCAAAATTATTTTATCCCGTTATTTCTTTCTTAAGTTAGGCAATAATCTAATTGTATTAATATCTTTTTTCTTAAGTTGGGAATCAATCTACTTTGCAATTTATATTTTTTATCTCTAAGTTAATCATAGCTTGTAGTCTAGACTAGGAGGGAATTTATCTAGTCTAATTAGGCACCCAAGATTGGTACAACTTTCTCCAGCAAAAAGGAGGCTTGTGGAGGCTATAGGGGGTGCTAAGTCAGGGACGACTTCACGGCACAAGGTGTTCCCCCTGCTTGAGCGCCCAAGTTTTCCGAGTTGACTTGTGGAGCTAGGGAAGGGCCTTATTTGCCCTTCTTCTTGAGCACCCAGCAATCATTTTGGCCAAAACGGTAAGAGTCTAGGGGTAGACACATAGTTTAGGCTTGTTTCACAACACCTTAAGCCCCCTAATCAAAGAGAAACTCTAAAACTTATCGAAAATTTACCTACTACACTTCACAACATTCTTGCTTTACATTTTCAACATCTTTTAGTTGTGCAAACCTTGTTGTTCAAGGCTTATTTTACATGCTTATGGTTTGATGTGCTAGCATTTTTCATTTCCAAGCACTTTACTTCAAAGTTGGGCACTTTACTTTCAAGTTTCACTAATTTTTTAAAGTTGTATATCTGTTCAAGGGCGTGCTACACTCAAGTTGCATACCATCTCTTTGGGGCACTTGCTTGTAGTTTCCCCCTTGCATAAGAAGTCACGCACTTGCTTCTTTTTGGCTCCTTCATCTACTTAAGTTGCGCACTGGCCCTTTTCCAAGCTTTTTCAAGTTATATGTTTCATGGTTAGTTAGTTATCTCTTGTTCATTGGAAATAGTTAATTACTTGTTGTATATCTCTCTAACTCATCTTTTGTTCCTATCTATATTGTAACTTACATTTCCATTGTATATTTGTCATAGCTTTATTTCATCTTGTAACTTATTGTAGAATTATTCTTTTGTAATTAGATCACGTAATTCTTTCTAATTTTTTTGTATAAACTTAGTTGATCCCTTGCTCAATCTATAGGCACTAGTCTTAGTTGCCCTTTAGGGAAAGGTTTTAACTTATGACTATCATTAAACTGTGCATTTGCATTGCTATTTGTCATATAGGTTAGATTCCCCCTAACTTAACAAAACTAAAATTAACTTCTAGAATTCACTAAACAACTCACATAGTAAATAGGGTCTACCCCCCTTKGCTTCCCTAGGTGTAAGCCTAGATGGAAGAAGTCCAAATCGAGGTGAAAGTGGGTTTGGACTTGGGCATTGTGCCTCCAAGGACACACCAATTGGATTGAGACTTTTCCACATTTGTAGGTGTGTATAAGGACGACAACAAGCCCAAATGTGCTTGCACCCTAGAGGTCCTTCTCCTCAAGATTCAAACCCTTAGGCCCTAATGTGCTAGCACCTTACAGTTTGAATCCTACCTCTTGGTTTCAAGTAGGTCATTACCCAAGCCTAGTTGCATTTGTTGTTATAAGACTCCATAACCGTTTAAATACACTGGTTTTAAAGCACTCTCATGGTGAATTGATCAACAAACTCTCCCTTTCAACTCTCCTA
>JASDQU010221346.1:10323-25527 GCA_032191745.1 Picea mariana
ATGCACATGCTGATACAGCCAGTGAATCAGCCACTTCATTCATGGCTCTAGGCACAAATGTGATTTTGAAATCTGCAAAACTTTTAATTGCCTCCAACACTTCATCCCTGTAAGCCTTGAGTCTTACATGCTTGGCTTGGAAAGATTTATTCACTTGCTGGATGATCAAATCAGCATCACCAAAGACCTGCAATTTTCTGATACCCTTCTCTTTTGCTGCGTTCAGTCCTAAAAGTAATGCTTCATATTCGACGATATTATTTGTCACCTTAAAGTCAAGTTTGAAAGACAGGTGGGAAGTTTTCTTTGAGGGAGAAATGAATACTATTCCTGCTCCAGCTGACTCTTTGGTGCAAGAACCGTCAAAAAACATGGTCCAGAGATCGTCCTTTGCTATCTCTATGGGATGAATTGTGGTCTGATCTGATGGTTTTCTGAGCAGCAATGTGTCAGACAGCGAGTCATCAAATTGCAAGATGCAAGATCCCATATCCATGTCTACTGCATAAATAGGATGATTTGATGGGTTCTTTTCATTGCTGATCACGTATGCTAATTGAGACTCCCTGTAAATTCTTTTGTTTACCCCCCCGAAGACAGGGATAGTTGCATAGGAAAGATCCATCTGGAGAGTGCTACCTAGCCTCTTCATCCAGGACCTTGATAGAAGACACCCTAATTTTGGGGGTATGTCAGCCACTACTATGTCCATTACCATTGTTTTCATTGACGCTTGGGTCAAGGTCACAGCCAAATCCTTAATCATCCCAAGGCATTTGACTTTCCGGGAATCGAAGGAGAAAAGGTCATGGTAAGGCTTGGTGATCTCTAATCCAAGCTCATCCATGACAACTTTGGGCATCAAGTTGTGTGAGGCACCGGAGTCCAATAAACAATTATGTAACGTCTTTTCATGGATGTTTAAAGAGATATAGAATGGAGGACAACTTTCATCCCTATCTTCTACCATTGGGCCAAGAGTTATGGTTGGCTTATCATCATAAATATTTAGTATATCGGCAGAATGGGATACTGACTGGGGGTCTAAAGTTCTGAGGATATCTCTTTTAAACATCTCATTCTTCATCAATTCGACAAGAGGAATTGGAATCTTGATCTTTTGTAATTCAGCTTCGAAATTAAAAGAACAAGGAGCCTTATCAGCAGATTTATCAGAAATTTTTACCTTGCTTGAAGGGGCTTCTTGATCCTTGTGCTGTTCAACAAGAGGCTGAATCTCCAGAACTTGCTGACTGACAGGGACAACAGCCTGTTTGAGAGAGACTGGTGCTTTTTCTTTTGAAGATTTCGCAAGTTGATCTTCTGATGTATGGTCTTTTTGTTTGACAGGGGCAGCATTGTCTGCAGGAGGAACTGATGCATCTACTTGAGCAGCCTTAGATTTGGATCGAAGTTTGTATCTGTTCTTATCCTCTGCTGTAAAGATTCCATCACCGAGAAGATCGTCTTCTGTTTGTTCCGTCATTAGTGATTGCTCATAATCTTGTTGTGTGAGATAAGATGTCCCTGTCTCATCTCCAACACAATGTATATTGCCTTCATCATCCTCTTGACCTTCGCCATTTTCTTCATCCATTACTACATTCTGAAGGGGTACTCTTATTCTCTGATCTTCATTTGAATTCCTATCTCTTTGCAGAATTTGAGTTTGTGGATTGTTTCTCCTGTATGGAAAAGCATTTGGGTTTCTAGGGGCAAGATTACTTGGCTCTTTTGCTTTTGCTGGTGGCTGGTTTTGGACTTTTAGCTTTGACATTTCTGATGTTAGGTTGTCCAACATTTTAGCCATTTTTTCCATTTGACTGTTAGAAGAGGAAGAAGATTCGACAACAGATTTCTTCTTTTCAGCCCTCCCTTTGAGCTGCTGAGAGGCTGTGATGTTTGATTCAACTTCAAGAGCAGCATCTTGCATTAAAGCAAGTGTAGTTGATCGTCTTTCTCTGAGGATAAGACAGAAATCTGCATCAAAGGCCGCGGAAAACATGATTTTCGTTGATGCATCACTTGGTTTGATCTCTGTAGGGATCTTACTAAACATCTTGTTGAATCTTTTAATAAAGTCTGCAACTGATTCACCATCTCGCCTCTTGAGATTTCCAAATTCTGTAATGTAATACAACAGGTCTCTTCTCTCTCCCCAATGTTTCAAGAATGTTGCATCCAGTTGTTCAATGCCAGTGATTGAATTAGCTGGCAACTCCTTGAACCATTTCTGAGCTTGACCATCCAGGCTCTGGACGAAGACTCTAGTCCATACATCCTCCTCTGAGATGTTTATGTTTTCTGCATAAGCATAGAATGCCTCAATGTGTTCTTCCGCTGTGTATTCCCCTGCTCTAGTAAACTTCGGCATGTATTTCTGGTAATCACCAGTTGGCATGGCAGACAGGGGGTTTGGCAAGACAAGAGGGGCATATCTGTTTGCCAAGATTTGTTCCATTTTGGTCAAAGGAGCTGGACCAGCCATGACGACCTTGGTGGTAGATGCAGATGAGGAGCTTGTAGGAGACAATGGAGGGGATAGGTAATTCAGAGGAGATGATGGAGGAGATAAATTACCTGAATTTGAAATGAATGCCTATCTTACTTCACTCTGAACAACAGTTTCAGAAGTTGATGGGAAATAGGAGGCTTTATAGAACTGGCTGAGCAATGAAGCTAGGTTTACTTCACCCTTAGAGGATAGATCTTGGATAATTTCCTCAAGGACAGGCAGATTGGTATAAGTGTGCAGAATGCTCTTTGAAAGTTTTCTAGGCGATGAATTGAAAGAGGATGATGAGGAATGCTCTTTCGGATGCGATGAAATTTCAATCTCAAAAGCAGGATCAATGATATTGGATGAAAAACATGGTTCTTCTTCCCTAGCAGCTTGAGATGGACTTTTTATTTCTTTAGATTTTTGAATTTCAGCAGAGGTTTCAAAAGACTTTTCAGATATAGAAATATGGGAATCAATTGGAATACCTGAATCAATCGCAGCTGCAGATCTGGAGGCCTGTCTGTGCAATGCTTTACCCTTGCTGATGATTTTTTCTGGATCAGAAACTGATGTCAATGGGCCTTCTGGGTTTGCCCTGGTGTGAGCTCTTTTGGGAGCCACTTCGTCAATGGAGTCGCCAGATAGAAGATGTACAACTGAGTGATGTCCAGGCTTTGTCTATCATCAAAGTTGGATCTATGTCGTCTCCCAAGGAAGCTGAGCTTCGATCTCCTCTCCCCGGCAACGACACCAATTTGTTATCACTCCAAGAAACCCTCTGTGGTTGCAGACCAGAGGTGCTTGGTAAATTAAGAACTGAATGTTTTTTGTATTTTGTAAATGTGGATCAATGGGACAACTCAATATATCTTATGGCATTCAAACATAAAAATGATAAACAAATAGACAGTGCTCTCAAAGATTGATTAATCAGCAGGCAGCTTTAAAGTGGGTGGAGAATAAATTGTAACTAAACCAATGCAAAGCAGGGTCTAAGAGACAATCAAAGAATTATTATCAGGTTATGAGTTGAACAATGGGATGATAGCCATTCAAAGCTTGACAACACAGATAAAAATGCAGAAGAAGGATGGAAACTGATAATCAAAATCAAAAGGAACCTGTGATCTGTATTAACATATAAGTCTGAGTACAATAGCTAATCTTCTATCCAAAATCGAACCATTGTTTGATATCAAAACATGCATTTATAGCCTTTACAAAATGGTTACACAGATCCTAAAAACATGGATCTGTCATTTAATAAAAACAGTTCTATTCTACTTGAACAACTATGAAAATAAAGTCTTCAATAACAGAACTGAGTATTCGAATTGTCTTCAGCATACAAAAAATCATCATTTGCTTCCTCCAACTTCCAACATCTGCGATGTAGTGAGGCAGCGTGACACCTGTGCGTGACTGTTCCATTTCCCCAATATTTATGGCTGAGTTTTAGGATATGGTGTTGAAAGCGTATCCAAAATTCCTCGAATACCTGAGTTTGAACTTTTTTGCATGCAATTTAATGATCCATTGATGCGCTGGAATGTCTTCAAAACAAGTTGGAAACAAACTGTTGTGATTTTGTCCTCAAAACTTTGGCTGCAGAGCTTTCAACAACGCAACCGTTTGAAACTTTCACGGGTTAGCTGTTGAAATCTATCGCTTTCAACAGCTAACGGGTAACGAAATAGTAGCCTGGTGCTGTTGAAAGTCCCGATATGCACAAAAAAGAACTTTTTCCTTCAAAATTTATTTCAAATCAAAATCAATTAACATCTGAATTTTCCCCTTGCATATTGACTGCCACCTGAGCAAGAACTGTCAAGTCTGGATGAGACCTTTGTTTCAGCTTTTGTTTCAATCCCCTGATCCGCTTCTTGAGGTGTCGGGCAAGAAATCTTAATCTGCTGCAGTTTATAATGAGCTTTTCCTTCTTCTTTTTCTCTTTAACGCTCTCCTTGGCCAACCTCTCGAATGCTGCATTCGTCTTGGCAAAGTTGTCAGACAACTTTTTATATCTATTCTTTATCACTCGTTCAAGAACTTCCTGTTGAGCAATTACCTCTTTGAGGTGTTTGATTCTCTGGGATTTATTTGATCTAGGTTTCCTTGACGATTCTCCTTGCTCTGTTTGAATTAATGTTTCATAGTTTTGAGCATATTCTGCAGATTGTTCAGAGCCCTTGATGGTAGGGCACTGATCTTTCTGTTCAGACTCTGAATCTGAGTAGGGTAAATTGAGGATGTTCTTCCCTGTACTTTGTTGTGTAGGGTGGCCTGAGTTCTGCTGTATAGTCGGCTCTGTAGTCTGCTCGAAATTTAATTTCCTTTTCAAACTGTGAGGTTTCACCCCTGATACCTTGTCCTCTGAAGGTGCTGGTATGGCCCTTCTTTTTCTTACACTGCTCTGAGGAGAGGCTTTCTTTTTTGATCCTGCCATCTGTTCAATTGCAGTTTGATTTTGAGTTTCGAAACCTTCCCAGAAAAGGAAGTGTTCCCAAATTCTCCCTTGTTGCTTCAATTCTTGTAGAATGATGAGTTTTATGAGTCCTAGGTGACATAGGGAAGCTTTCAAGCTTAAAGGCTGGGCCCTAATTCTCTTGCAGACTTTAGACAAACTGTGATGTAAAAAGTAAGGCAAATTGATAGGATTCTTGCCTGTAAAATGATCCATCAATTTAAAGTGATACATCATCAACTTGTCGTATCTTCCTTCTGATGTAATATATAACTGAATGCCTTTGAATAAATGCTACCACTCTTCATCCAGGTATGAAACGAGCATACCTTTACTCCAGGCTTTATGCTTGTATCCATCTTTCAAATAGAACTTGAAGTCCTGATTTTTTAGAGCCGTGGTTTTAAACCATCTTTGGCCAGTCATCGGTAATCCTGTAGTTGCTGCTATAGACTCCTCGTCCACCTTGATTTCCACAGAACCCACCCAAGCTCTGCTGCCATCAAATGTCATTGCAAAGGCTTTAGCTGTGGCTTGATGATACCCAGTTTGCAACCTTTTTACAAATTCCATGCAACCCGCATTTAAAAACTGTCTCCGAACCTCGGGATGTGATTCCAGAAAGGATAGATTGTTGAGTTCTCGTTTAAGCAAAAGGCCACCACGTTTTTTCACCATACTGCAGCTCCGGCACTCGACCACTGTAATTTTTGTAACCTCTTTAGTCGAACCCTTGTTCTGCTCTGCTGAAAGCAGTCTCGACTTCGACTCTGTATTGGGTCAAATGAAAACCTTGAGTGTATTTTGGAAACAACCTGTGGTATGCCGACTCTTCCTGATTTGATGGTGTCAGGCCCTCTGAACCTCATCTGTACCTGCGTCGCCGAATGCAAACTTGCCATTTCGGGTGTGATGATAGTTGCGCGTGGGTTCTGGAAAGATTTCAAATTACCGTCATATCCTGGTACACAAGCTTGAACTTCTATGATTGCCCGCTTCCACCAGCGCATGTCTCGGATCTTTTTTTGACGTGGGGGGTGATCACCTCATCATTTTGCGCATGCGTGGATAATGAGCACGTGATTTCCGCTTCATGCAGCTACGGTGCTTGGAGAACGTCTCTGCCATCACACTCGCTTGCTACTTTCACCAGCACGCGACTCTGAAAAACCCCTGTTAGCTGCGGAAAGTGAGTACTTTCCACAACGCACCGTTTGATAGGAAACTCACCTTAGCCGCGGAAAGTGAAACAGTGTGCCACATCACTTGAAAATGTTCCTTAGTCGTAGGAATTAGGTACTTTCCATAGCGCGCCAGGTGCGAACTGTCTGTCAAACCTTTCGCACTTTGTCACTTTCCACAGTGCTTTTAACTGATGAAACGACGTCCTTAGCTGTTGAAAGTGAGCGCTTTCCACAGCGCACAATGAACCTTTTGAAAAGATGTTAGCTGTGGAAAGTAAAAAATTACATTTTTGAAGGAGAAGACTTTATGGATCGATTATTTCCTAAGACACACCAAAACCAAAATTTTCTCAGCTGTTAAAAAACTCAAAAATGACTTGAAGACACTATCTAAAGCTATGATATCAACCCAAAAATCGACCGAAAGGACGGTTTCATTTTGGGAGTTAACACAACCTCTATGAGCCTAGTCAAGCCTTGTGAGCCATGAGCAAAAGTCAAGGGATCTAGGAAAAGTTACGTTGAATATAAAATTCCTATGAGCTAGTAATAAACGATATTCCTAATATTTCAAATGATATAAATGTATTGATCTAGTGCGTTGGCACGTGTAACATTATCCACCATGAAGAGAAATTTGAATTGCCTTGTAAAGAGTTGAGTTGTAACTAAAGTCTCAAGTCTAGTTCTATTTTCAAACTAAAGTGTAATGTTGAGTTGTAACTAAAGTCTCAAGCCTAGTTCTATTTTCGAACTAAAGTGTAATGCTGAGTTGTAACTGAAGTCTCAAGTCTAGTTCTATTTTCGAACTAAAGTGTAATGTTGAGTTGTAACTGAAGTCTCAAGTCTAGTTCTATTTTCAAACTAAAGTGTAATGTTGAGTTAATTCAAGCATGCTTTCACACCTCTATTTCGAGCCCTCTCCACTTCTCCTACATTCCTTTATAAGCATAGGTTGACCCCTCTCTTTTTCACAATTTATATGCAGGCTAAGGGTGAAGCATATAGAGGCGCATATAGAGGAAACAAACAATGTTGTGTAGGACAACATATAGAGTTAGCACATCAATGGTGTATATCAACATATAGAGGAAGAAAACTGTGTTGTGTAGGACAACATACAGAGGCTCAGTGTTGTATATCAACATATAGAGGCACATATAGCGGCATCAAACAATGTTGTGTAGGACAACATACAGAGGCAACACATAAGTGTTGTATATCAACATATAGAGGTGCATATATAGGAAACAAACAATGATGTGTAGGACAACATACAAAGGCATTTGTTCTAGTGCTAATTAGAGGCACATATGAGTCAATTAGAGGCAGGTTCAACAACCCATATTAGAGTTGATATATCTCAGTCTTTGAAAGAAACTAGGATACATCAATATCAATAAGGTCTCTTAGGTCTCTGTCAGGTCAAAGTTAGCTTGGCAAGCTCTTTAAGAGCAGAGTTTTCATGGTGGATGTTTGTAAGTGATATTACATTATTAATGCAATAAAGGAATATCATTTGTTGGGGTTTTCTCCCTATACATGGTTTCCCCAGGGTATATATGTTGTTGATGTGTATGCTTACGTATCTACATGATTATTGTTATTCAGTTATGATTCTATATTGTTGAAATGTATTAATTTGGAATCAAAGCGTTGAATAATTCAAAGAAATAATCCGCATAAGTGTTATCAGATAAATCGGTAGGTGCGGACACTAACAGATCTCCCTAGATCCACCTGAATTTAGAACAAAACATGACAGGACATGACTCTTTCCCTAATTTGCAATCATTGAATCTACTACTAAGACGAAATGAGTGACATACCTTTATATCGCTTCCTTAGGTCTCTGTTGTTCAAGCTTAGCTCCGATGCTCTTGTGAAATTAGGTCTAAGACAACACAAACCAACCAAAGTGAAGATAGAAAAGTATATTCAATGTCAACCTATGCATATGATCAAGGAGTTACACAATAAAATAAGTGGGATTTTATGGGAAAGGGACATGCCACTGTATTATATTAAATGAAAGTAGAAGATACAACCGGATCGTCTTGATGTCGCAAGCTTCCTTTTAGTGACCCTTGGTTCCAACACACACAATTTCTCTGCACTTGCATGAATAAGGTCTAGTGCAACTTGATAGACCAAATAGAGTCTTCAAGCTTCTATCCAAGTAGAGTTCTTCACACAATTCTTTCACCAACTCTTCATTCAATTTTTCTTAACCTTTTCCATGAGAAACCTATCAATATATAGGAGAAGGAGGGATGGTTATATGGATGAGGATGATCCCACCAAATCTGAGAATTCAGTAGGATGCCAACCATGCGAATGCCAACTCATTTTCTAGAAGATTCTCTTCTAGAACCTTCGTGACCTCTTCTCTTCTTCAAGCTTAAAAACATGTTCGTACCCCACCTAAGAGCAGACTGGGAACAATTCACACCCTAAGTGTGGGTGGCCTATGAGAATGAGGTATTTTCACACCCTGTAACATAGGCAACTTGCGAACTCATCTTAAAAATGTGTTTTCTGGAAGGAGACAACAGTCACTTTTCTCAGGCAAAAAGTCCTTGTGGGAGCCTGAATACATCACTTGTTGAGACATCATCAGAGTGACCAAAATCATGTGTAATGGAATGCCCCCCAAAGTATGAGGCCAGAATCTGTGACAGACGAAATACTTTGTATACTGTGTGTGTGTGTTAGAAACCAGGAGCGCACCTAATCGGAAGCCTGTAAACAACCAAGCATCTACAGAATATAATACCATTTCTGATGTAGGCATTCCCATGCTCAGATAAAAAATGAATGGAACCATAAATGTAGGTCATGGCCACCAATCATACACCTTGGATCCATGCTGTTAAAATGATACATAGCCACCAGGAATACACTGTGGATCTAATAAAGAAGACATGAATTAAGACAACATAGCCACATGACATACAAAGTGGATCTATGTGCCGATACAAATCATACATACTCCATCGCAGCCTACATAAAAAAGATGAAACCCAGGGTCTTCAATCCTGTCACCTGAAGGTATGAATCTAGCCATGAGATTACATGTGTTGAAGTCGAACATGGTAGAAACCACTTGATTACCAGTTATTGATGAAAACCATTAACAAGTGCGAGGGAGATCACCATTGATGTCAATGATTTCCAAGGTACCAAAGTACAATCCAAACGAATGTGAATGAATGAGATAAAGTCAAGAACTTGGTAGAATCTCTCGATCAGGGATCAATGATGTGAAACCCCTGTCGAAAGTGAAGAGACCTGTCATTAAGGCATGCAGGTTCTAAGGTACTAAATGATTTCTAAGTCTCATTTCCAGATAATGAGTTGGAGTTGACAGAACAAGACTTGTCACAGGAGGGTTTTGATGTTTCCCCCATCAGTGACATGAAATAAGTAACATATTTTGAGGGTGAAACAAAGTATGAATATGGGTTGAAATAGACACAGGTAAGGTCAACATAGTAAGAATGGACAACTACAGATGGTCGACTCAATAGAGGGCTCGTGTGAACTTCTCTTGAACATATGAACGACACGACCAAGGACTTGGTAGTACTGACTCAAAGATGACCCAAGATATGACCTTGTAGCAAGTCGAACTAGAGACAAATGGATTTCCCAACCCGGATTCAAATGACGAATAGGGGGTTTCATGTTCAAGAGCGACGCTTACTGCCATTAATATTTATACAAAAACACATCCCTTTCCCAAAATTCCCCCCACCATTTCTGACGAGTACCTCTTTATTTTTACACAAGCTTGAGGAGGATAACATGTGCTTGTTGATGTAAGCTCATCCTTCGGATGAGTCCCTCGAAGTATATTTAACGAACCCTAGGAAGGAGTGGTTTGGTCCCAGGGAGGGTCTTTCGATATTTGTTTAACGAGTCCAAGGATAGAAAAATCAGGGGTTTTTCTTGTTTTGAGAGTCTGAAAAACACTTAAAGAGAACTCTCCCAAGTCCTTTTTCGTAAAAGAGTTCGACGAGACCGAAAAAGTGATAAACTATCGCCCATCGATCGTTTTTTCAAATACCTTAAACAGTGTGAAAAGAACAAGATCGCTCGACAATCTTTTTTGTTTTTATGGAGCGTGAAAAGAGCTTAAAGGATACTCCCTTAGGTTCGTCGTTTTTGTGTTACCATGATGAGTACGAAAAGATGAGAAAAAGTATACTCGGTTACGTTCTCATTTATTTTCGAGCACGAGAACGAACAAATACTGAGCTCGAGGTTTTTTCGACAGAAACCCTAAAAAAGTAGTCGTACATGCGACAAAAAGAAAAAACACCCGTAACCCCTTGTTTGGACTTCGAATTTGCTATATCTGCAAAAAACCATACTCACAAGGCTATTAGGACATTAGGTTTTATAAGCAAAGCAAATAAAAATAATATAAAAAATAAAAAAAATAGTAAAAAGTGAATAAATATGGGTAAAAAGGGATTTTTACCATTTCATTGTGATTTTGCCAAAAACTTGTCCAGCATACCTCATTTTCCCCCAAATTTCTTTTCTCCATTGTGGGAGGCAAAATTGATCATCCGACGAATCGTTTCATCCAACGAGGTAATCTCTTGATCTTTCAAATTTTCCATGGTTTATTTTTAGTTTTTATTGGCAATTTTCAGGGTTTTAGGTCCATTTTAGGGTCACACCATGCGCTCAAGAATTCTCGCAAGTGGGCCTTGTGGGACCTGCGAGAATATATGATTCTCGCAAGTGGCCTTCAGGGAACCTGTGAGAATCTTGCACTGTGCAAAAGGGCCACCTGCAGGGGTCGAAAAGTGGATTTCAAAGTTTGGTTTTGCTCAATAAAAAATATGCAAGAGTTTAAAACAAGTTGTTGACTCCCCTTTCATGGCTCTTTTGCAGGTGTTTGACCATCACAATGTTGGAGTGGCGAGAAAGGGAACATGAGGAGGATGATTCCATTGTTGGGAATGACCTGAGTACAATTGCTGCCCTCCGGGACTGTGGGCTATTTAAATTCTTCAGGATTCCGGGCATGAGAGCCCAACTCAGATTGTTGGAATACCTGGTCCATATGTGGGATGTGGACCAATAGTTATTTCACGTGGGAGTCCATACGCTAACCCTAGATATTGAGGATATCTATTTCATAATGGGGTTGTCACGGTGTGGATACCATGCTACTTTGACTGGAGGAAAAGGTGGCGGGCTCCCTATGAGTGAGTATTATTACCAGTATTTTGTTCCTGAGGCAGAGAGAAGCAAAGTTAAAGTTGCTATTTGGGGGGTCCAAGATCTGACCCTGTGGACCATTTTGTTTACTATTGCACACATGGCTAGGAGAGCAGCTCCACACATGGCTCTCTAGAGCTATTTCCAATACGCCATAGAGTGTACAGAGCCTTGGGTCTTCAACTGGTCAGATGCAGTACTCCGTAGTATGAAGAGACAATTGACAAAGTGCAGAAAGGGTGACTTGAATCAGTTTGGGTACGAATCACTTTTGGTGTCATTCTTCCTCGAGAGGGTCCCATTGTTATGACTACATGTTGATTGGGGTTTATCGGCCCTAGAGGATCCGAGGATGCTGAGGTGGTGCAACCTCATGGCTCGACACGTAGCTAGGCCTATAATCAAGTACAATGATTCATTTTTTGACTGGTTGAGGCCCTAGATGCTGATGATTGACGACTACGCATATGATGGTTTGGATTTCCGAGGGGATCCAGATTTGGCCCTACCTGAGGATGCTCAGTGGGGTGACCTAGGTAAGAAGTACACATTTTTTCTTTTTAAATGTTTTTGCAAATTTTATCATATGAAATGTTTTTATGTTTGTCCAAGAACTAATAAAAAAATTTCATTTTGATGACATAGATGTGGGGCCATATCGACCTCCAGGAATGTCCCCTATTAAACAACGAGGAGAAGTGGCTCCAATGGTGAGATGGGATGCCGAAGACTATGAGGCAGTGGAGCAACACTTGGAGGGGTTGACTGCGGACATCCTAGATATTGCTATTGGGGAGATTCTGAGACGTTACCAACACCATACCGTGGGAATATCCGTGTCTATCAGTCAACTTCTTCATAGGGTGGCCTAAGCAGTTGTGTGTTATCTTGAGCAGTTGAGATTTTGATCCTTGGACAAAAAATTTTGATCATTATATACATATATACGACTTCTACCGACTTATTTTGTGTTGTGTTATACATGTGATGTGTGATTGGTTTATAAATGTCCCAAATGTCTGTCTAACACATAGTTAGCTAATGCATCAGTCAATGTATTTAGACATCTAGGAATGTGATGATATTCAATATAATCAAAATAACGTTCCAAGAGGAAAATTCATAAATATACATGTAATAAAGTAGGACTTCGGATAGCATAGACGTTACTTAACTGTAGTACTAATAGATGTGAATCAAGTCGTATAACCAGGTGGCGGATACCATGCGAAATAGCATCAATCAACAATTCGATGATGATTCTATATTCTACAATATTGTTGGTCACACGACCGAGGCACACACCTCGTAGACTAATAAGTTCGCTCGTAGGGGCATAAATTGCCCATGCAGTAGAAGAAAGGTTCCGAGTACTACGGCTAGCGCCATCGGTGAAGCCAATGTGGGGTGAAGAAAACACCGACATCTGGAAACCAAGCACAACGCAAGATAAGCGGTCAAGGGCAGAGACCCAAATAACGAAAAAGCACACAAAAAGTATGATACAATAAAATACAATCACTCATGCACAGGTGGTCTTAAGCATAGTACTTCTTTAAGTATAACCCATTTTTGGGTTCACTCAAAGGGACACCGTCATAGTCTACTAATTCATAAGCTCGTTTTTCCAAAACTTGTCTGACAATATAAGGACATCGCCACATAGCTTCAAATTTTTTGGCTCCTAGCATATCTCGATCTTGTTCCTAAAGGAAAACCATATCACCTTAAGAGAAAATGCATGGCTTGACATGTTTTTCATATTGGGCTTTGACGCGTTTCTTTTGGGATTCTATGACTAGGGTGGCGTCGCGACGGGTTTCGTCTAATTGCATGAGATACAACAGACGTTCTTCTTCGACAGAAGTGTTTGGGAGAAGTTCGACGACTAGTTTTAGGGAGGGTATCTCACATTCAATCGACAAGATGGCTTCTAGATCATAGACTAACTGGAATGGTGTAAACTCGGTAGCAGACTTAATGAATGTCCGATAAGCCCACAATGCTGAAAATAACATCACGTGCCAACTCGTTTTTTGAATCCCTATCATTCGTCAAATCATGGTAACGAGGATTTTGTTTATTTCTTCAACTTGGCCATTGGATTATGGATAATAGGGTGTTGAGTTTTCATGGTGAAGACCCAAATTTTCAGTGAGTTCGGACATCATGAAGCTTCTAAAGTGGCTACCGTGGTCGGTAACGATAGCTTGAGGAACACCAAACCGAGCAATGATGTGATTAAATATAAATAATGTTGTATTCCTTCCGGTATTGTCAAATGTTGGCATCGCCTCGGCCCACTTTGTAAAATAATATACGGATACAATAATGTATCCATGCCCCCCGACCAAGTGAGGGTGACATTCCATGAAATTGATACCCCATTTCTCAAAAGGACTGAGGGAGACCATAGGGTGTAGAGGAGTGGGGTGTGATCATATTTTATTGTTGTAGGTTTGGCAAGCGTGGAATTTTTGGACAACAATTATACAATCGTTGAATAAAGAAGGCCAGAAATACCCTGCTCATAAGATCTTCTCAGTAGTAGCATACCCAGACATGTGACCACCACAGGCTCCAGAATGGAAGTCACTTAGGGCTTTCTCGGCTTCGTTAAACGTGAGGCAGTGTCAAAAAACAGAGTCAATCCCACGACGATAAAGAGTATCACTGTGAATAATATACTGATGGGCTTGGTAGCGTATTCGACGATGGTCAGTGCTAGACAAATTGGGCCGAAAATTCTGGGTCTGGAGATATATGATGATATCTCTGTACCAAAGGTCATCGAAACTAATTAGGAAAAGGGATTCATGGGGTAATGAATCTGCTGCTACATTTTTTTTCTTAGAGCAGGGAAGGTCGCATATCAACTCGGTAAACACCAAGGATTTCTTGGACTTAGTGTGTTTGAATTCTAAGTCAAACTCTTGGAGTATTATGATCCATTTGGAGTATTTTCCCCTAGAAATTGGCGTGTAAGAATGTGTTGCATAGGGTTGCAGTTAGAAATTACCGTAGTTTTGCGAGATAGGATATAGTGCTGGAAATGTTGAACTGCTTGGACGACTACCAAGGGTAGTTTTTCAACATGTAAATACTTGGTTTCGGTAGTCGTGAGACTCCGACTCAAGTAATAGATGACATGTTCATCATGAGAATCATCCTCCTGGATGAGAACCATAACGATGGTATAATCCGAGGCTGTGAGGTAAAGGAAATAATCCCGACTGTAATCAGGTGGGAAGAGTAACAGGGTATGTGTCAAAGACAGTTTCAAATCTTTGAAAGATTTGTTGGTAGTGGTATCCCATATGAACTCAGGACCTTTCTTGAGCAGTCGTGTAAATCCAAGAGTTAGCTCAGCATAGTTTGAGATGAAATGACGGAGAAAGTTTACCTTTCCTTGCAAACTTTGTAACTAGAGAAGCGAGGAAGGAGGAGGGAGATTGAGAATCACCTCGACCTTAAAAGGATCTACCCGGATCCCTTGACGTGAAACAATAAAGCCCAAAAGTCGGTCGGATTCTACGCAATAAACACATTTGTGGGGATTCAAGCGTATATGGTAAAATTGACATCGAAGGAAAATGGCGCGGAGGTGTATTGGATGATCTACACGGTGCATAAAATGAGTGGGTAAGTCATCGAGATATGACTACACGATGTGCTTTATATTGTGAAAGGCGTAAGACATAGCACGTTGAAAAGTTGCATCGACATTCTTTAAAATGAATGAAAGTTTCCAGTAGGCAAAAGTGCCCCAAGGACAAATAAAAGCGGTCTTGTGTTGGTCCACGGGTATGATATTG
>JASDQU010221347.1:6914-17809 GCA_032191745.1 Picea mariana
CTACCATAACCCCTAACTCATATATTCATTAACCTTTAACTCTTGTAACATTTATAATGGATAAACCCTATTCTCAAACCCCTATAAACCCTCACTACTATTACCTTAATTGGTATAAACTCTATAACCCTTAGAATACCTAAATTGAACAAATATGACCTCTAATCCTAAAACTCTAATCTATGATAACCCATAAACCATAACCCCTAACCAAAATAACCACTAGCCAATATAATCATTCTAACCCTTAATTTTTAATTATTATAACCCTTGATTTCTATAATTGATATTTCCCCCAAGCCACAAATTCTAAAACCCATTACCCATTTAACCTTTGTAACCATGAACCGATATAAACCATGTCAATCCTAACCTATAAACTATGTTACACTTAATCCCCAACAATTATAACTACTGGCCCCTATAACCAATATAATCTATAAGCAATACAACCCCTAACCATTATAATTTTTTTAACCACTAACCACATAAATCACAATCACACTTAACCCTTAACTCCTAAAAACCTTGACCCTTTACACGTTATCTATATAACCCATTTTCCAACTAACCCCAATAAATATTAACTTTTATCCAATATTAACCCATTTCTACTAACCCTTATAATATGTATAGCTTCTAGCTTCTATAACCCCATTAACCCTAAGTGTTTAGCTATATCCACTGATAGTTATATACATAAACCCCACTAAACCTATACCACCCCTAACACTTAACCCTTATAACCCTTAAATTTGAAAACCCCAAACCATAATAACTCCTTACACATATTTCTTATAATCTCTTAACTCTTTTAACACTTAGCAATTATAACCCTTAACCCCTAATCATTATAAAGACAAAATCCTAACTCGTGTAACCCATAATCCTTATGAACCCTTACCTCTAATGTCATCAACCTATACCTTCATTCTTAAAGAACATAACCTCTAGCCCTTAAAAGCCCCTTTATCCCATAACACTTATATTCTCAATCACCCTTTACCCTAATAACAACTAATACCTAACCTCTATAATTATTAATCTATAAATCATATATTTATAACCCCTAACACCAACAACCCATAAAACCTAATCATAACTCTTATAATACCCAAACTTTAACCTTATAATTACTAAATCTCGATCCTTGTAACTATTTTAACCAGTGTTATCAACATCTCGATAATATCACGATGTTGGTGATATTATCTTCAAAATCAAGGTCGACAATATTTTTCGATATTTTCATTCTTACAACATTTTTTTTCATTCTTATGACATTTTCCAATATTTTTCCTGATGTTGCCAATATTTTTGTCTTCGGACCCTTGGAAATATTTTGTTGATGTCGATGTTTGAAACATTGATTTTAACCATTCACATTAATTATCCATAATCCTCATCCCTCATAATTCCTAACCAATAACCATTAATACATAAAACCATCCAAATAAAAACCCCTAAACAACTAGTCTCTAACTAATATCCTCTAATCCATATAATTCTTGAAACCATTAACACTTATATCTCCTATTACCCCTAAACCTTATATACCTTAACACCTAACCCATAATTCATATAAACCTTAATCCATAAACCCATTAACCCCTTTAACTCCTAATCCATAAACTCACTAACCCCTTTAACCCCTAATCTCTAATGCTTATAACCCATAACCCTTTAACCCTTAAAATATATAAACCTTTGATAAATCCTCTAACTTCTACATACCCAAACCCCTTTAACCTCTAACCCCAATAATTTATTATTCTTAAATTATATAAGTCTTAACACTCATAATATCTAACCTCAAACTCTTGTAACCCCAAATCCCTTGTACAATCCCTAACCATTATAATTAATGTGACTCACATATTTCACCCTAAAACTCTATAAAACTTAATCCAAAACCCATATATCCCTTAACAATTATAACCCTTATCAACTAATAACTAATATAAATTAACCCATGGAACCCTAAACCTATAACACTTTTAATCCATAATGTCCAAGCATAACCCTTATAACCCTAATCTCTAACGCATATAGCCTTGTCAACATGATGAATTGATGATGGAATAAAGTGCATGTGTCACTCAAATTTGAGTCCAAAAACCCTCCCATATCGTTAAGGCATGCCAATAGTCTATCCATGACAAATTTCAGTGCATACAGAAACTGTTTGAAAAATTTTCAGCGTTGGCCCCATTCGCAGGTCCCTGTTGTCGGTGTCTAGTCCTCATGCAATTTTCGTTCCTCGTTCCTCTTTCCTTGACCATGGTGTAGTCCCCAAGATCCATTATTTTTGTACAAAATTACATACTAATGTCATAAAATTTCCCACACAAAGACCAAATTAATATCCGCTGCATAAGTCTTTTGTCTTTTTTCAATGACTATGTAACGAATCTCAATTCTAAGAAGATTCAAATAGGACCTAAGAACCTTAAGTTCTTTCCTTAACCATGGGTGACATAACACTATCATTCAATAGTAAAATTGTTACATTTGATTGTTTGGCATCATGTGTACTGAGGGCTTGAGCCACCATATATATCCACAAATGAAACATACCAAGAATATTTGTCTTATGAACAAGATATGGTACTATCCATTTTTAGATTTGGCATAGAGATTGTTCTTATAGAATACACTACATTGCACCATAAAATAATCCCTACACTCCTTGAAAACCATGTAATACCATTCAAATTAGACACAATATTCTTTCGACGAATTAGCTATACTATCGACAAACTTTTTTCGTCGATAGTATAGCAAATTCGTCCCAATATTATTTACATTCATCTCTCTTGTGACGATATCAAATGATGCTTGTATTCATTTCATATTTGGATTATCAACTTGAAATCTCAATTTGATACTTTGCAAGCTAGCTAGACCTT
Source organism: Picea mariana (assembly GCA_032191745.1). NCBI lineage: Eukaryota > Viridiplantae > Streptophyta > Pinopsida > Pinales > Pinaceae > Picea > Picea mariana. Next base: position 9,824 of record JASDQU010221347.1, read on the forward strand.
CAGTCAAATACAAATATGAAACTTGGAATCATTAACATATCTACTAAAACATATGAAAAATAGGGTGTATGGTTTCCATGATGAATTGATGATGGAAGAAAGTGGGTGTGTCAATCAAATTTGAGTCCAGAAACCCTCCCATATCGTTAATGAATTCCAATAGTCTATCCATGACAAATTTCAGTGCATACATAAACTGTTTGAAAAAACTTCAACATTGGCCCCATTCACAGGTCCCTGTTTCCCGCCTCTAGTATCTTGATGGTGTTGATTAAGAAATCAAAGAAATAGAGGGTTTTTTAATCAAAAATATGATGTAGATACATTGTATACACATTAATGTAGAACCTGAAAGCAAAATGAAGAAAGACCGACGAAAGCCTAAAACTTCTGTCAACCAAATTGGGTACTTTGAAAGAAAATTAGGGTTTATGGTTTACATGATGAATTGATGATGGAAGAAAGTGGGTGTGTCACTCAAATTTGAGTCCAGAAACCCTCCCATATCATTAAGGCATGCCAATAGTCTATCCATGACAAATTTCAGTGCATACAAAAACTGTTTGAAAAAATTTCAGCGTTGGCCCCATTCGCAGGTCCCTGTTACTGATGTCTAGTCCTCGTGCAATTTTTGTTCCTTGTTCATCATTCCTCGTTCCTTTACCATGGTGTAGTCCAAAAGATCCATTATTTTTGTACAAAATTACATAATAATGGCATAAAATGTCCCACATAAAGACCAAATTAATATCGCTACATAAGTCTTTTGTCTTTTTTCAACGACTATGTAACGGATCTCAATTCTAAAAAGATTCAAATAGGACCTAAGAAAATTAAGTTCTTTCCTTAAACATGGGTGACATAACACTATCATTCAATAGTAAAATTGTTACATTTGATTGTTTGGCATCATGTGTACTGAGGGCTTGAGCCACCATATATATCCACAAAGGAAAAACACCAATGATATTTTTCTTATGAACACGATATGGTACTATCCATTTTGAGGTTTGGCATAGAGATTTTTCTTATAGACTACACTAAATTTCACCCTAATATAATCCCTACACTCCTTAAAAACCATGTAACACCATTCAAATTAGACACAATATTCTTGCGATGAATTAGCTATACTATCGACGAACTGTTTTCGTCGATAGTATAGCAAATTCATCGCAAGATTATTTACATTCGTCTCTCTTGCGATGATGTCAAATGATTCTTGGATTCATTTCATATTTGGTTTATCAACTTGAAATATCAATTTGATACTTTGCAAGCTAGTTGGACCTCCAGTCAAATACAAATATGAAACTTGGAATCATTAATATATCTACTAGAACATATGAAAAATAGGGTTTATGGTTTCCATGATGAATTGATGATGGAAGAAAGTGGGTGTGTCAATCAAATTTGAGTCCAGAAACCCTCCCATATCGTTAAGGCATGTCAATAGTCTATCCATGACAAATTTCAATGCATATATAAACAGTTTGAAAAAATGTCAACGTTGGCCCCATTCGCAGGTCCATGTTGCCCGCCTCTAGTATATGGATGGTGTTGATTAAGAAATCAACGAAATAGATGGATTTTTCATCAAAAATATGATGCAGATACATTGTATATACATTAATGTAGAACCTGAAAGCAAAATGAAGAAGGACCAACGAAAGCCTAAAACTTGAGTCAACCAAATTGGGTACTTTGAAAGAAAATTAGGGTTGATGGTTTACATGATGAATTGATGATGGAAGAAAGTGGGTGTCTCACTCAAATTTGAGTCTAGAAACCCTCCCATATTGTTAAGGCATGCCAATAGTCTATCCATGACAAATTTCAGTGCATATAGAAACTGTTTGAAAAAATTTCAGTGTTGGCCCCATTCGCATGACCCTGTTGCCAGTGTCTAGTCCTTGTGCAATTTACGTTCCTCATTCATCATTCCTCACTCCTCATTCCTAGTTACTTGACCATGGTGTAGTCCCCAAGATCCATTTTCTTTGTACAAAATTACATACTAATGGCATAAAATTTCCCACACAAAGACCAAATTAATATCCGCTACATAAGTCTTTTGTCTTTTTTCAATGACTATGTAATGGATCTCAATTCTAAGAATATTCAAATAGGACCTTCCTCCTTAAGTTATTTCCTTAACCATGGGTGACATAACACTATCATTCAATAGTAAAATTGTTACATTTGATTGTTTGGCATCATGTGTACTGAGGGCTTGAGCCACCATATATATCCATAAAGGAAACAAACCAAGAATATTTATCTTATGAACAAGATATGGTACTATCCATTTTGTGGTTTGGCATAGAGATTGCTCTTATAGAATACACTACATTGCACCCTAATATAATCCCTACACTCCTTGAAAACCATGTAACACCATTCAAATTAGACACAATATTCTTGCGACAAATTAGTTATACTATCGACGAAATTTTTCCGTCGATAGTATAACAAATTCGTCGCATGATTATTTACATTTGTCTCTCTTGCGATGATATCAAATGATGCTTGGATTCATTTAATATTTTGTTTATCAACTTGAAATATCAATTTGATACTTTGAAAGATAGTTGGACCTTCATTCAAATACAAATATGAAACTTGGAATCATTAACATATCTACTAGAACATATGAAAAATAGGGTTTATGGTTTCCATGATGAATTGAGGATGGAAGAAAGTGGGTGTGTCAATAAAATTTGAGTCCAGAAACCATCCCATATTGTTAAGGCATGCCAATAGTCTATCCATGAAAAATTTCAGTGCATACATAAATTGTTTGCAAAAATTTCAATGTTGGCCCCATTCGCAGGTCCCCGTTGCCCGCCTCTAGTATCTTGATGGTGTTGGTTAAGGAATCAACTAAATAGAGGGATTTTTCATTAGAAATATGACACAGATACATTGTATATACATTAATGTAGAACCTGAAAGAAAAATGAAGAAAGACCAACGAAAGCCTAAAACTTGCGTCAACCAAATTGGGTACTTTGAAAGAAAATTAGGGCTTATGGTTTACATGATGAATTGATGATGGAATAAAGTGGGTGTGTCACTCAAACTTGATTCCATAAACCCTACCATATCGTTAAGGCATGCGATTAGTCTATTCATGACAAATTGCAGTGCATACAAAAACTATTTGAAAAAATTTCAACGTTGGCCCCATTCGCAGATCCCTGTTGCCGGTGTCTAGTCCTTGTGCAATTTTCGTTCCTCATTCATCATTCTCGTTCCGCGTTCCTTGAACATGGTGTAGTCCAAAATATCCATTATTTTTGTACAAAATTACATACTAATGGCATAAAATGTCCCACACAAAGACCAAATTAATATCCACTACATAAGTATTTTGTCTTTTTTCAATGACTGTGTAATGGATCTCAATTCTAAGAAGATTCAAATAGGACCTAAGAAACTTAATTTATTTACTTAAACATGGGTGACATAACACTATCAGTCAATAGTAAAATTGTTACATTTCATTGTTTGGCATCATGTGTACTGAGGGCTTGAGCCACCATATATATCCACAAAGGAAACATACCAAGAATATTTGTCTTATGAACAAGATATGGTACTATACATTTTGAGGTTTGGAATAGAGATTGTTATTATAGAATACACTACATTTCACATAATATAATACCTGCACTCCTTGAAAACCATGTAACACCATTCAAATTAGACACAATATTCTTGCGACGAATTAGCTATACTATCGACGAACGTTTTTCGTCGATAGTATAGCAAATTCGTCGCAACATTATTTATATTTGTCTCTCTTGCGACGATATCAAATGATGCTTGGATTCATTTCATATTTGGTTTATCAAATTGAAATCTCAATTTGATACTTTGCAAGCTAGCTGGACCTTCAGTCAAATACAATAATGAAACTTGGAATAATTAACATATCTACTAGAACATATGAAAAATAGGGTTTATGGTTTCCATGATGAATTGATGATGGAAGAAAGTGGGTGTGTCACTCAAATTTGAGTCCAAAACCCTCCCATATCGTTAAGTCATGATAATATTCTATCCATGACAAATTTCAGTGCATACATAATTTGTTTGAAAAAATTTCAACGTTGGCCCCTTTCGCAGGTACCTGTTGTCGGTGTCTAGTCCTCGTGTAATTTTCGTTCCTCGTTCATCGTTCCTTGTTATTTTTGTACAAAAAATACTAAGGGAATAAAATGTCCCACAAAAATACCAAATTAATATCCTCTACATAATTCTTTTGTCTTTTTTCATTGACTATGTAACGAATCACAATTCTAAGAAGATTCAAATAGGTAACAATATTGATTAAATCTTATACGATCATGATGGTATAAAAATGAAAGAGATTCTCTTGGTTTCAAGATTAATTTATCCTATACTGAACAAGACCAACCACGTGAAGGTGGAAGCTCACATGGCCCCTCCCCTCCCCCTCACATCACTCTCAAGTTATCCCCAAAACCCAATCTATAAAATACAAAATAATTGAAAGCAACATTCTGTTAAGATTCATGTATAGAAACTACAAAAACAAAAATTAATGAAGGTACATGAAATTATGTGTTTCTAAATGATATTTTTAGTCTACCACATACTTTACTATATTGACAACTATTTTCAGGCTTCAAATAATAATTAAACAACATGTAACCTAGGATATAAAAACGTCGCATAAAACTTAAAAACATGTAATTAACCCATGGAATTAAAAGTAAATTATTTTAAGAGAATAATTTATACAAATTCAAATATTATATAGTCACGTACCCAATCCAACCTCAACATTTGTGTAATCATCCTTATTCTCTATCTTGATCTTCTTCATCAAAATTAACATCTGTATCATCATCTGGTCCTGAAACAATGTTGAAAGGATTGATGATATCATCATCGTCATCAATGTCATTTTCGAGCATATTTTCATCGACATCATCATCAAGAATTGCAATATTGTCTCCTATGCCTAGGTCATGATCTTCTTCTTCTTCTTCATCTGTCGGCCCTCCATGATCTTCTAGCTATGTCTGATATTCTTTCGAATCATCTTCTTGATCTTCCATATCATATTCTTCCTGTAAATGAGTATACTTAATTGGCCTTCCTCTTGGATCATATCTAACAAAAAATGACCAATCCCTTTCACCTAGAACGTTTGAGTAAAAGACCTATTCACATTGGCTTGGAAAAACATAGCGATCATGTCCTCTTTCAAACATCGTTGTTTTAATCATTAGAAATCCATTGGCATGTTGAATAACAGTTATTTCCTCATCACGTTCATGCATTCGTAACCTATACCATTTGACATCAAATAGAACTAATTTGAAGGAATTAAAGTCACACTCAAGTATATCATATAAATAGACATAATATCTATTTTAAGATTTTCTGGGATGTCTGTCACTCCTAAAGGAAACATTAGTAACCTGGAATACTACAGTGATCCCACTATCAGAAGTTTTCCTGGTTTCATCCAATTGTTTGATGCGAAATTTATGACCATTGCACCACATAGCCTTGTGGTGTTTCAGCTGCAATATGTCAGATATGTAAAATATGCATTGTCAATTAATAAATTAACATATATTTATATAACTTTGAAAGTATCTAAAAAATACAGTACACATGTAGTCACATTAGTATAATATAAAATAACTGAATAAAATGGGTGAAATTTCTTACCTTTCCATCTTTCAAACCATATGCTAGATCAATTTCCCTCTGCATAACATTGGCATCTTCGTTACAACGAGCTTCTCTAACCATTTCAGACAGTCATTGCCATGCTAACCTACCTCCATTATATTGTTTACATCTTTCAATCCATACATTCATCTAGACAATATTGTTTGCAATGTATAAATGCAATGCATCCCACTCTAGAGAAACTGAATCAAAAAAACATAATTCACCAATATTAAATATTAGTTATAACGTACAATATGCAGTTAATTATAAACATTTATAATTTATGAAATAAATTATATTAATATATTAATGAGTATGATCATATACACAAAAACGAAACTTTATATGCATTATTAATAGAAATTTTCACAATTATTAATATATTACCTCTCATTTTTTTCATTCTACCTTTCCCCAACAGATGCTCCTGATCTTCAAATTTTTTGATGGAGTTCACATCCCAAATGTGATCCACTGCATGCATAGTTGGTTCCACTAATTTTGGAAGATACTGACTAATATACACCATGTATTGAGGTACCATATATCCCTCTACCATAGAATCCTCAGGACGTGCTTTTTTTCTAACCAATGCCTTCAATGATTTCAAGTGCCTCTCCACCATCCATATTGACCTTGTGTGAACAGGTCCACAAATTTTAATCTCCTCAACTTGGTGTATGAGGTAGTGTTCTTGTGCATTGAAAAATGTAGGAGGTATATACTTTTTCATTTCACACATTAGACAAGGAATTTCTCTCTTTCAATGACAACCATCTACATGAGATTGTGACACAAGAGAATAACATGTTTCAACATAACATAATATAATATATTACATTACATTACAAGTAAAACACGTGTCATTAAGTACAACAATAATTTTAAAGAACATTTTGCATATAAATCACAACTACGTCTTACCTCATGTATTTTCCAAGATCATATATAACTTGTTTGACGTTGTTGTCAAATTCGTTTGGGAGAGATAGCAGTAGAACATAATGTAGCAAAAAAATGAATAATTATTTGTTTCGATCAAAGTAGACAAGCAGAAATAAAAAAATAAAAGATCGATAATGCCAATATATATAAATATGTATACCAAAATTATTACCTTAATGAAGGTATGCCAATCATGTGTTTTTACTCCACCAAATTCACCTTTCTTCATTAAGATATTTTTTATGTTTGAAGCAAAACCCGTGGGAAATTTAATTATTTGAATGACCTATTTTACATCATTGCTTTGTTGCTCTGTTAATAACCATGGAAGGTTATTTCGGTCTAGTACTCCATCTGATCTATTTGAATATCAAATCACACTTCACATTGCATGATTGGATTCCTGAATGTCAGTACAAATTTTGACAATTTTTTCTTTGTCCCTCCTACCATCTATGATTTGCAATAACGTTTCAGTCACATTCTTCCTGATATGCATTGTATCAAACAAATGAGCTATTTTTAGCTCCTCATAGTAGGGCAACCTCATGAATTGAGCGAGATAAGATTTCATTCCTCATGGAAGCCCATTATTAATACCTTCATGATGATTGTGACCTTCATGAAACATAAAAGAAATCACAAAAATAATTATCAAATACGGTAAAATAAATTCAATGATTAAAATAAACATTAAAAACATTACATGATCTACGATACATTATGAAATTGAGTACCTTGACGATTTGTATTATATTCCAACCTCCATAGGTGAGGTGTCATTCTTCGTGGTTTTAAACCAGTCTCTTCTTTCCCATTGAAAATATGTTTTTTAGTAGTACGATCCCTATGGTTCTTAGGAAGAAGGTGCCTATACTCATCAAACACCATTTTCCCTAAACTTTTTGAATGACGATACTTCATCTTAGGGCCACAAACATGACATGCAAATTTACCCTTTGTTTGAAGACCTGCAACAAATGGATTAATGTCAATTATACGATGAGATTATTTAAAAATTAAACATGCACCATGATAACATTAAAATATTATATAGTATTAAAGAGCAATATTAGAATGCTAGATACCACAAAAATGTGTTAGTCCAAGGGCATCATGAATTGTCCATAAAAATATTCCATGGAATTTCAATTTCTTCTCCCAGGTTGGTTTACATATGTCATACATTGTGATGCCAACCCATAACTTTAGTAGCTCGTTGATAAGAGGCTCGATATATACATTCATATCTTTAACCTAGTACTTACCTAATTGTTTGAAATTACACATAATTACTAAAGGAATGATATCATGTAATATATA
>JASDQU010221354.1:1725-12946 GCA_032191745.1 Picea mariana
AGCCATCATTACTTATGTACTTGCCATCAATGACAAGCATTCGCTGTCTGTTAAATATTTTTCATTCGCTGTCTGTTAAATATTTGCCAACGGATCAATCATGCCTTTGGATATAATTGAGGAGCTCGACCCTGAAAAACCTTCATTTACGCCCTCAAAATGGCCTTAGAAGTTAAAACTGCTAAAAATAGTAAATTGCCAAAATTGTCAGAAAACTGTTTTGAGACAGTTGGAAAAGGTGGGTGGCCACCGATATCCATATGAATCAAAATGTGTGTGGTGTTTTCTAGTTTTATCTATTATGTGCAGGTTCAACACATTTACAGTCATTGACTTTTAATTGAGGTCTAACCCCAATCCTTGACTTCCAACCTTAGTATATTAAGGATAAATGTCTCAAATATTTATAATCCTTGTTCAAATATAATATTGTATGTTTATCTTTCCAACAAATTTTGAATCAGCTCAATCGGACATCCCAATTAAAATTTATGATAGTTTTAAGTGACATGCCTTTGAAAACCCCGATTTGGAGTCTGTCCTCCTAGCCGACCTTCCTTCTGATGTATCTCTGTAATTTCAACCCTTTTGAGTGTGAAATTGCGACCTGTAATCCTATGATATGTCCTCTCTTCAATGCCATAGTTCTGATCAAAATTGGATTTTCCAAGTGGAAGTTGTGGTAACTTCCCCACACCTTGCTTATTTTTGTTCTTTCCAAGAGAGAGAACTTGTGCAATGTGCCATAGGAACAATATTTGATATCTGATTCTGAAAATTATACCAAAAATAATCCATTTGTCTTTTTTCCAATACAACTACTCTCACGTGATTTTTATCATCTATGAAGAATTTGTTTTTGTTTTACCTGGAACGCTTGTTTGAGACTAGTCAATAGGACTAGTCAGATACCCTATCTTCCACATAGTGTATCTCTGAAATTATGATTCCCTAGAAGCTAAAATATTTACCACAACAACCTGGATATTTTCTATGATAACCTTTGATTTAATCCTTCTGAAATGGCTCTGAGAAAACGTTATAGTGAACATTCCAAAATGACTTTATTGAGGAAGAAAAACCCTAGGATCGATGCTTTGATACCAAATGTAATCATCCAAATACTCAAAATATCATAAAATAACATAAGTACACACCATGTAGAGAATGTGAGCGTGGAGCACAACTCCAAGATAGATAAATTACACAATAAATCCTTAAAGAATACGGGAACCCCTCCAAATAACCAAATACCATTCATACTTCATAATTCCCTTCCAAATAATGAATACACAATCTCTTATATATAGTTATTCACACTTTCACATGAGGCCCCTTTACTACTAGGCCGACCCTATTACATATATATTTACACATTACATGTACATTTAGGCCCATATACGCCCCCTTCAGGTCATATCATATATATCTATCCATATATATCATAATAAACTAGAAGTACACACCATGTATATAATGTGAGAGCATAACTCCAAGATAGATAAGTTACACAATAACTCCTTAAAGAGTAGGGGAACCCCCTCCAAATAACAAAATACCATTCATACTTCACAATTCATGTCCTCCAATAATGAATACATGACCTCTTTATATAGCTATTCACACTTGCACATTTGGCCCCTTTACTACTAGGACGACCCTATTACATATATGTTTACACATTACATGTACATTTAAGCCCATATATTTCCCCACTTAGGATAATATCATATACATTTATCCATATGTATTCCCCACTTGGTTCATAACAGGTTCCTATTGACATGCTAAGGTCTTCTTCTCAACAACATTGCTCATTCCAAGGTTCTAGTTGCTACAACTAGCCTACAGTCCCTCATTCCCCACACACTTGTCACACCCAAGGAAGTTTCCCCCTTCTCTTATCAAAATCTCGTCGGTTGCCCCAATTCCCTTCCACGGTTACCAAAAAAAATCCAGACATGAAGTCTTTGAGCCCTGCAACTAATGCCTATTGCACTAGGGAATAATTCTCAGCAAAACTCTCACCTAGAGAGTATGCTCACGAGCCTGACAACCCACTTCTTCAACAACAAATATCTCACCCAGAGAGACTTCTCATGAGCCTGACAAACCACCTCTTTGATAGTAAAACTATGAATACAATACAGAAACCCCTTACAATATTCTTTGTGCAGATAAGGTAATATTCATCCTCTCTCAAATGGTTGGATCTTCTTCTGCACACAAGAGTTAATAATGAATGAATTTCCCCCAAAATACACTAAGGCCAACAATATATATTGCATGCCTTAAACTTGACATATGTCACCTCCAAAAGTATATTAATCCACTTGGAAGTAGGCAATGAAAGCATATATGTGACAGAACCAAACCTCTCTAGGATTTCAAATGGCCCTCAATAGTGTTCTTCCAACTTAGAACAATTCCCCAACTTTAGGGAACTGCATCTCTCCTTAAATTTCGAGAACACTTGGTCACCTACTTGAAATTATCTGTGGGTTCTACCTTTATCTGTGCAACTTTTCTACCTAAACTAGGAAACCTTTAAATTCTTCCTTATCTTTACCATCTTCTCTTCCATTTTCCAAAGTAGATCTAGCCCAACCACTACGCAGTCTGTTGGGTTGTCCCAACTTAGTGGCATGTTGCACTTTCTACCATAAAGTGATTCAAATGGGCTCATATTTAAAGATTCTTCATACCCATTGTTGTAAGAAAACTCTACCAAGTGAAGGTAGTATTCCCACTTTGACGGTTTATCCATCACATACATCCTGAGCATGTATCCAATCACCTGATTTACCCTCTTTGTTTGACCATCTGTCTCAGAGTGATATGGTGTGCTAAATTTCATATATGTACCAAATCCCTTGAATATCCCTTTCAAGTTTGAGGTGAACTTGGAATCTCTGTTAGACACAATTGTCTTAGGTACACCATGTAGTTTAGCAATTTCTCGTATGTATATCTCAACAATATTGGCTTCCTTGCACACTAACTTCATTGGAATAAAATGGGAAACTTTAGTAAGCTTGTCCACTACCACCATAATAGAAGCATGCTTCTTAGCAGTCCTAGGAAAATCAGTAATAAAATCCATGGTCATAACTTCCCACTTTCACTCAGGAATGGAAAAAGACTGTAGAAAACCAGTTGGATATCTGTTCTTATCTTTGACCTTTGAACATTCAAGGCATCTAGCAATAAAATAAGAAACTCATTTCTTCATACCTGGCCAATAGTATTTATTTTTTACTACAACAATTGTCTTCTAGTATATTGGATGTCCAACATAAGGAACCTTATGAATATCTAACAAAAACAGACTTTTCAAATCCCATTCATTAGGCCCATAGACTCTGCACCTAGACATGAGAATTCCATCCTCTCTTAGCTCATAACCTTCAATTTTTTGTTGCGACATACCTTGCTGTAAGGTCGTATTTATGTCCACATAACATCGATATGACTTGGAAACTTCTAAAATTCTATTGCACAAATCAGATTTGTACATGCTAATGATTGTAGAATCCATTGCATGCACCCTCCTATTGAGTGCATCAACAGACTTGTTTTCCTTTCCTCCAATATGATTTATGTCAAATTCATACTCAAGGAATTGTAACCACCTTCTTTGTATGGAATTTAAACTTGGTTTTCCAAATAGATACTTTAGAACACTATGGTCTATTCTCAGCTCAAATATTTTACCCATCAGATAATGCCGCCACATCTTCAAGGTATGCATTATGGTTGTCAATTCCAAGTCATGAGTAGAATAAAGCCTTTCATGTTATTTAGACTTTATTGATTTGTAGCACACCACATGTCCATTCTGACTCAAGACTCCACTGATTTCTTCCTTACATCCATCCATGCACACAACAAATTCTACATTAGGATCAACAATTCTCAAAATTGATGCACTTGTCAACAAACTCTTCAAGTGTTGAAAACTCCTTGGGCAATACAGAGTCCATTCAAATCATGCACCTTTATTTTGCAAAGATGTAATTGGATTCACAATCTATAAGAATCCTTCAATAAACCTTCTATAATAACCCACAAGTCGCATAAAGGACCTTATCTCTATGACATTTCTTGGTGTTGACCATTCCACAATGGATTTTATCTTTTTTGGATCCACAATTATTCCTTCCTTGGAAATGATATGACCCAAGTAATGAATATGTCGCTGATAAAATGAGCACCTTCTCAAATTTACATAAAGTTAATTTCCCCCCAATACTTGTAGTACCATCCTCAAGTGCTTCTCGTTCTCCTATTCATATTTTGATTAAATAAGTATGTCATCAAGAAACACATTGACAAACATATATAAATAAATTCTAAAAACTCCATTCATCAAACACATGAAGACAACTAGTGCATTTGACAATCCAAAAGGCACCACTCTAAACTCATGATGTCCATACCTTATTCTAAAGGAAATCTTGTTGATGTCTTCTTCTTTAATTCCCACCTAGTGATATCCATATCTGAGATCAATCTTTGAAAATATCTGTGCGCCCCTTAACTGATCAAAGAGGTCATCTATCATTGTCAAAGGCTAATTGTTATTTAATGTTACCTTGTTCAACTGCCTAAAGTTGATACAAAGTCTCAGCGTACCATCCTTCTTCTTCACGAATAATACTAGGGCACCCAAAGGTTACACAATCGGGCGTATATACCCCTTCTTTAGTAGCTAATCAAGTGGCATGTGAAACTCCTTCAATTCTGTCGTACTCATCCTATAAGGATTCTTGGATACAGGTGTTGTGGGTGGGAAATCCCTCCTACGGACTAGCACTAAGGGTTTTATCATACATGTAGAAATGACCGAAAGATTCTTACTTTTTACCATAATCCCATGCCTAGACCCCCATTACTCATATGTAAATACAAGGCTCAAGAGATTAAGTTGATGTACCTTATACTTCGTGTTTGATGTCGATCCATTTTCGCACTTGGTCATTCTTTGACTGCAATTATCCTCCCAATGCTAACCTTCATTCACTAAAGAAAAACAAAGAACTCCACATGCATTTGATCTATGAAATAATGGGTTAGAGATTTAATCAATCATACAATCAATATTCCAATAATGACAATATCATATGGCGGGACGGGAAAAGCAATTCTTTTATTAACTTTACAATGATACCTTACAATGATAAAGTTGGCCACTGCTCCTCGATCCTAGTCCTGGGCTCTTCTTCCACTGCCTTCCAACTGCTTTTGTCTATACTTCTCTTTGCAAAAGGATAGCTAAAGGTTGGGGCAAAGGGAATGCTCAATCGGGTATAGTTTCTTTACTATGATTCTCCCCTTCCAAATGGGACCCCTAACCCTTCTTTTATAGGCTAGAAGAAGATAGGTATTTGGTCGAATGTCCAGCCATGCATGGCTGAAAGGTTTAGTTAACTTACCCAAAGTTGTGTGTTCCGTCAGCAACTTTCCTTTTTTCATTCTTTTGTAGGTACACACGGGTTGTCTTGGGTCAGCTAGCATGTACATGTGTGCAGTAATGTAGCAGGGTGTGTGGGCCTTTATAAAAGGGGTTTTTAAGAAGAGTTGTTCATCAGTGTTTTGGCAAAGAATGAATCTAAGATGGCCTGATGCCAAGTAAGCATGTCTGGTGAAAATAAGGGTTATAACATATGCCCCCTAATGTGTGAGGTCAGAAGAGCATCTGATGGCCGAAATACATTAACAATCTTCACCAATGTGTCGAACAAGTGAGCCCGGGGACCAGAAATCGGGAGGTGTCGTCTACAAAATAATAATTGTCTCACCAAGGAGAGCATACCCATGCTCGGGATAAAATAAAATAATGGCTACCAATCAAACACACTGTAGATCCATGTCATATAACTATATAAAGTGTAGCCATGAGCAATACACAACAGATCTACATCTCAAAATCAAAAAGATATACGTGTAGAGTATCCATCTTCTAGAAGCTAATAAGGCCCGATGGCTGGAGATGAGGTCTTCAGAGCTCGAGAAACAACTTAAAAATATTCAAAACTTGGGTAGGAGTGTAATATGAGTGTACGAATTCACTACCCAGAGGTCTTCGACAACTCGTCAGTCATGGACTAGAGAATCTTGATGATCAAACTGAAGGCTTCATTGATTTCAAACAAAGACTTGATTCGACGTTCAGGATGATCGGGCATGAGGGAAAGAGACAAATTGCAAAGGGGTCGACTCAGGCTTGGTAAAAACTTCCCTTGGACAATAGCACGACAAATGATGAGACTCAGGTAGCATGGCATTAACATAAGTTTATGAGGCAGGAGGCAACGCAAACTCTCCATATGTTTGGAAGAATAACCAAACGGAGGAGGACACATCCCTATGTAGTGAGAACAACTTCCTAAGGTCGTATTAAATCCCAGAGTTTGACAAACAAATGGACAGATGTGATTTATCCAAGGGTGACTCATTATGCTGCCAATAAAGAAAATACTTTTCCATTCCTCTTTTTGGGGTATATTTGATTTTTTTTGTCTTTTTCAATAATATTGGAAAAAGAATAAAAGAATGTTACGTTACAAAGGAGGAATGAGTGTTGCAAACATACAAGTTCAAGGTGTAAGGACAAGACTGATGTTCAAAGTAAGGACACTTGGGAAAAACCTTCGAGGGGCCAAAGGTGTCAAGACGTAGAGGCAAAGTGCTACAGGGCTTGCGTATAAGGCATGCTTTATATGGTTCAATTGAGAGCAACATGGATCCGACATTAGGCCAAAGACACAGGTATGAAAATGTGATTAATAAAACACACAATGGTAATGTCCTTCAATGTTAATTTAATGAGCCTAGAGAAGGTAAGATCGACAATTTTTCATATTTAGAGAGTCTAAAGAACGTAAAAGGAGACTCCATTGGGGTACCTTTTTAGAAGGTAGTCTAGTCAGTTTGAAAAAGGGGTAAACTAGCACCGAAAAGACGTCTATTCAAAACCATTTTAACAAGTGTGATAAAGACAAGATCACTCAGCCATTTTTTCANTCTTTTGGACCATTTTAACGAGTGTGAAAGAATAAGTTCATTCGGTGATCTTTTCAATTTTAGCGAGTCTGAAAAGAGATTAACTATGGACTCCGTGGGGGTTCCTTTTTCATACATTTAGTCCCTCAGGCCCGAAAAAGGGTTAAAATGATACCTGAGAGTACACTTCTAGAGAATTGAAGTTTCTTAGAGGATACCTTTGTTCGTATAGTTGACTGTCTGGACTGAAAAAGGGGTAAACTACCGTCAGATAGACATGACTTCAAATTTCAGTTTAATGAGAATGAAAGGCCACAAGATTGCTCGACAATATTTTCATGTTTAGAGGGTCTGAAAAGGGCTTAAAAAAAGACCCGTTATGTTTTTTGGGAGTCCCGAGGGTGAGGTCAAGAGTGAAAAGGAATCATGCAAACAAGGCTCAAACTCGTAATCAGGAAAAACAAAAAGGACTCCTGAGCCTACATTCATTAGTGACAGCATGGACACCATAATGCAACTAGGATCTACCTAGGGAATTCATGTTTTGGTAAGATCTACCACCAAATCGCAACACTTCTAAAGCAACAATGATGGTTCTGTGTCGCAGCCTGATGGGATCAATCCTATGGAAAAGGGATAAAGACAATGAGATACAAAAGTCGAGGTGGAAACCTAACCTATATTCTCAAGTTGACCATCTGAGGTTTTTCCCACGGACCGTCAAAAGTGACCCAAAACTCCAAAAAAATGTCCCAATACCCGATCATAACCTTCCAACGCAACTCCTGAATCACTCTAAATGGTTTTCAGTTTAAATAAAATGATAAGGGGGGCCAAAAAAGTGACAAAAAGGGGCCAAAAATTCTATAAATAGAAGTTGGCAGCTCATTATCACCATTGTTGATTTGGAAATTGACTCTGGAGAAAAAAAAACCCTTTGATAAAAGTGGTGATTCCGGGAGCTACAGTGGACGAAACGACCATCCGTCTGGACCAAGTAAGTATAAACTCTCTCCTCTTGCAATTTAAATCTTTATTTATTGTTTTGGTTTCAAGTTTTTGGGGGGCGTCAACCTTCAAAAGGTTGGCCATAGGTCCACGTGGGCTGTCTTATGACAGGCCGCGTGTACACTCGGGCAGAGGAAAAACTGCACGCGTGTACACGCAACTATCATCATTACAGCCCGCGTGGACCCTTTATTTAATGAAAAAATATTTAAAAAGCAAGGGGTAACCCTCCTAAACTTGGTGTTTTTTAGGATGCATGTTCACTGTAGGGAAAGAGAGCATGTGGATATTGGTGAGTTGGTCAGGGAAGACCCCAATGTTGTTGTTTCCTTAATGCAATGTGGGCTTCTCAAGTTCTTCCTATGTCCTTTTATGCGGGCACAAACTAGGCTACTGAATGCCTTGGTTGATTATTGGCATCCTGACGCAGAGGCATTTATGTTAGAGGGGAAGTCACCGGTGCCTACTACAAAGGACATATATTTTTTGACTGGCCTCTCCAGGAGAGGGGAACCAGTCAATTTCTGGGCATTTCCTTCGAGGCCTCATAACATATCGAAATTGATAGGACTTTATTGTGAGGCTGGTACAGACCGATCGAGCTCACAGGTGCCCATAAGAAAGATCACAGATTTATCACTGCAGGTGATTGTGTTGCTTATTGGGTGGATGACTGGTTCTGCGGCTCTACATTAGGCATCCTGTGCACAGATGAACTATGCATTCTAGTGCTTAAATGCACAGATATTTGACTGGAGCACTACACTGCTAGATTGTATGAAGAGGAAGTTGATAGATTGTCGATCGCGGAGAAGAGGAACTTCGGGTTCAGGACAATTCTATGCTCTTTCTTCTTTGAAAGAGTTCCTAGTTTCAGTCCTCGAGTGGTGGTACGAGGACATCAGGCCTCTCTTCCTGTGGTTTTCAGATGGGCAATGTTACTACCACGACAGGGTGGTGGAAGGACCAATGAGTCCTTTGATGATGATTTCTTTGCTTGGTTGTTGTGATAGATCCCAGTCATAGAGGATCACCCTTATATTGGGATTGATTTCTAGAGAGATCCTAGGATACTGGTACCTCCTAGAAAGGAGCGAGGAGAGATGGGTAGGTTTGCATCGTTTTTAGTTTTTTGTGAAACATATGTAATTTTTATGTTGTTTTTTTTATATATCATTTTTTTTATACCAGAGTATTTGACAGATATGTGTTTATTATGTGCATATGTGGGACCAGTGTGACCTGCATATTATGCGAGGAACATGCGTCATCCTCCGTCAGGGGCCACACCTAATGCCGCAGGGGGACCAGCAACAACAGGAGAGCTTCCAGCCGGTGAGGCTGAGAGGGTTTTGAGACGATTCGAGTGAAACTTTACCTCGCTCACCCGCATAGTCCCTATGAAAAAGATTGAGGATCTGCCACCATCTATGCAGCCTCATGTAGTGGGGGCACCACAGATGTGGGTCCGATTGTTTCGGCGTTTGGAAAACATTGTTGATCATTACAACAGATCCCACAGGCCCTAACCTTAGTTAGTCTATACTTTTCACGTGCCGAGAGCACTACTTGTATATATGTTTTGAGGGTATAAGCCCCATGACTCGTTACTGGTCATACTTTTGAGGCGCTTGCGTCCACCTATGTACTCTGATGATTATGATATTATATATAAATTTTAATGTCTTTTTTTGTCTTATGGATCATATTTTCCTTTAAAAATGTATTTACATGTTTATGTGTATGTCTCTTTATATGTGTGCGAGATGCAAGTCTAAAATTTGATTAGCTAGAGTATCTGTAATTTGGTTTAAACTCCTAGGAACATGAAAATATGTAATATAATCCAAGCTTTGTTCTAAGAGACGTACCCTAAGGAATCATCGGTGTAAAATTGGATCATGAACATGGTAGACTCTATTTAACTGAGACACAACCAGTTGAGCATCTAAATAGACCCGGAGATGAGAGATACCAAATGAAATGGCGTCACGAAGTAACTTAATAACTGCACTGTACTCGGCGACATTGTTTGTGGTGTCACCTAAGCATATACCTCTGGAAGATAATAACTAGCCTCGAGGCGTAAAAATTACCCAAGTTGCAGAGGCAAGCCTCCGAGTGTGCTAGCTAGCACCGTCTGCATACCCAATGAACACCTCTGATTCACTTGACATCTACCACAGTGAAAAAAGATAACATAAAAAATGACACATCCATAATACTAAAAGAAACTAGAAAGTAATAGTACAAAGACTATACATATGTTACAAAAAGTTACCCAAGGTGACCTACCTATGAGTAATACTTCTTGAGGTAGAGCCCATTTCTAGGCTCTGCCAAAGCATTTTCCTCAAATTCGACCAGATGATAAGCGCCCTTTTTTAGAACCTCTTTTATGATGAAAGGTCCGAACCACATGGGTTTGAATTTTCCTGCCCCCAGGGGGTCCTTATCTTGGTCATAGACCAAGACAAGGTCACCTTCAGTGAAAATATGAGGACGAACAGATCGATCATACTGAAACTTGAGTTTATGTTTGTGAGCCTCGTTGGCCAAGGCCTCATCACGACACTACTCATTGATCTGCTCAAGGTATAATAGTCGTTCTTCAAGTGGAGAAGTGTCTGGCAATAACTATACTACCAAATTTAGGGATGGAATATGCCATTCGATAGGCAATACTACTTCCAACCCGTAAAAGAGTTGAAAAGGTGAGAAACCGGTTGCAGTCTTAATACAAGTTCGGTAAGCCTATAATGTCGGGTATAACATCAAATGCCAATTTGACTTGGCTGACTTGATCGTTCGTTGTAAGATGGTCATAAGAGATTTATTTACAACTTCCACCTGACCATTTTCTTGGGGGTAGTAGGGTGACGGATGTTCTTTCTTAGTATGGTCACCAATTCTGTTTTGGGTGGGAAATCCCTCCTACAGAATATCACTAAGGGTTTTATCATGCATGCAAAAATGACCTAAAGATTCTTACTTTTTACCACCATCCCATGCCTAGACCCCCATTACTCATATGAAAATACAAGGCTCAAGAGATTAAGTTGATGTACCTTATACTTCGTGTTTGATGTCGATCCATTTTCACGCTTGGTCTTTCTTTGACTGCAAATCTCCTCCCAATGCTGACCTACATTCACTAAAGACAAACAAAGAACTCCACATGCATTTGATCTATGAACTAATGGGTTAG